>PVKA01003506.1:0-101250 GCA_004027165.1 Ctenomys sociabilis
CCTCCCCTCTCCCCTCCTTTCTTATTCCCTTCTCTGGCTTGATCCTCAGGTCACCAGCATAGGGTGGCACTCACCATAGCAAGAGTTCCCTAAAGAGGCTTTATCTGAGGGCGCCGAAGGTGGGGCTGATCTTAGGAGGGGCATTTTAGCCCGTGGGAGCCTGCTGAGGGCCCGTTGTACCCTGCCTGGTCTCTGCTGTGCCTGATCTCCCCATGGCAAAGTCCAGGTCCCCTGGCTGTGACCACTGGGATGAGCTGAGGCCACACCCTCAGGCTCTGGGCCTGCCCCTCTCCTGGCTGCCTCCTCCTCCTGGGTGTTGAAGGCTAGTCTGAGCTGTGCAGCAAACCCTGTCTCAAAGACACAAATGCATGCGCATGCATGTGTGGGCACATGCAAGTTATCAGGAATACCGCCAAACCATTGTGGTGATTTTATTTAACTTAGAACGCTATTGTGATTCTGGCCCAGGGCCTTGGCTGCATGCTCCAGTCTGTGTCCAGCCCTGGCCTGGCGCAGCTCTGATGTTGCTCTCCAGATACGGTGAACTCCTGATGTCAGTCCTTACCCAGCTTTGGGGCACTCCCTGCTTTCTTGTTGGTTGAAGGACCAAGTCCCTGGGTCCAAAGCCGAGTGGCCGAGGCCAGGCATTTCATGGCTCTGAAGAAGGCAGCAAACACACAAACAGCGGAAAGCCCTGGATTCAAAAGAATCACCAGAGTTTAGAACTACAGAGATCGTTGTGATTTTTACAAAGACAGACAGGCAGGCCGGGCTCTGGAAACACTTCACGTGTGCACAGAAGGTTAAATTGGAGCACAGCGCCCGTGTGTATGCCGGGGGTCTGCGATGACAGTGAGCCCACTGGGTGGAAGGATGGGTCACTTTCCCACCCCATCCCTGCAGGGCCAGTGGTGGCCCCCTCAGTGACCTGCGCTGGCTCTGTGGCCTCTGAGGTGCAGAAAACAACACAGCTGTGCGCTCACTGTACCTGGCACCTGTGCACCTGCCTGTGCCCCTCCGACCCACGGACGCTCTGTGACCCCAGGACTGTGGTCTCACCTCCTGCAGGGAGGCACCGTGGACACGTGATATGTTGCAGTCATGAAGCCCAACCTGGGCACTTCACTGCTGTCTTTAAGGAGCCCTTGTGTTGGCCTCTGCCATGCCACAGATGCCCCAGAGAGGGACAGGATGTCGCTGTCCCCATTCTCCCTGGCTCATCGTGCCTACAAAACCTGGCCTGCCCTAATCCGGACTCAGTTTGGGGATCTGTGAGTCTGGGGACCCGAGGAGCCCCTGCTTGTGCTCTGCACCCCTAGGGCCTGCTCTCAGCACCCTGGACATCCAGGTCCCCGGTGGGGTGTGTTAGCACTGGGGACCCTGCAGACTGGAGATTGCCTGGGGTAGAGGAGCGGTCCTTGCACTCTTCTGATGGCTTTTGGGGTTCCTTTTCCAGGGCCTGGGGCCCTGCAGGTCACAGAGTGGACCATGTACCCTAGGTGCATCCTTCCAGCTGTCCCCAGGCAGCTGTGGGCTGGGCAGTCCTGGGCCACTGCCATAGTTTGGGGTTTTTTCAAGGGAAACAGTGAAATACAGGACATATTTTAGAAGCTTATTTATAATGAATCACCCAAAGAATCATACAGAAAGAATACAGGAAATCTGTCCACACACTGAAGACCAAAGAATCCAGCTGAGCTGACATCCTGCACGAGTCCAGATGGAGCCCTGGAGCCCATAACAGTCCTCCCACAAGTCCAGCTGGAAGCCCAGAGCCCACGACAATGTCCCGTGCAGGCCCACTCCGCGGATCTGCGCTGGGAAGGCCCCCAGGTCAGTGGTGGAGGCTGGGAAGTTGTGCCAGCGGGAGGGAGGGTCTGTGCAGCAGCTGAGGAGTCTGCCCTGGAGCCAGGAAGCAGCACTCAAAGTGAGCACCAGAGCTCCCCTAAATAGGGTCACAGCCGTCCTCAGTGACAGTCAGGGCCCGAGCTCCTCTGAGGATGACCGAAGCTGAGTTCCCACCAGGAAAGCCAGCACAGCAAGCTCCTGCAGGAGGCGAGGCAGTGCTCCGTCTTCCCCTTGGGAGACGGGGTGATGCTCATGGTGAGGATCAGAGCCCCCCCCCAAGCTGAACCGCAGCCATTCTCAGTTACAATGAGGTCCCAAGCTCCTCTGACAAGAACAGCCCCATTGATCAGGAAAGCCAGGGTGGCAAGACTCTCCAGAAGGACAGCCCCAGAGAACCGGCACCTCCCACGGCTCCCCAGCTCCTCCGCACAGCTGCCCTAATGGCCTTTCTTTTGTTCTCCAATTCTGCCTCTTAGGCCTCTGGCAACAGCCCTCTGATGGGCCTCCCGCACCCTGCACCATGTTAGTAAATTCAGCTGGGTGGAACGCGTTGCCCACCAGTTGACTGCCCACCCACCCCCGCCACTGCGGCTGCTGGGCGCAGGTTTGGTCTCCTGGACCTGGGCCCCAGAGGGGCTCCATCTTCTTGGGGTCTGTTTCGTAGAGCACTGCAAGTTTCGCACACACAGCTAAAAAGCTCTCGGGTGGCTGCTTCCCTTAGCTTGCTCAGGAGTCTGGAAGAGGGGTACGAGTGATGGGCCGGGGCACCTCAGGAAGCAGGTGTCAGGGCGGCAGAGGACGCTTGCCTGGCACAGGGCAGTCCCTGAAGACGTGGCTCTTTGGAGTGTGTGTCTGCCTGAGGGCCGAGTCCTCTCTGTGTGAGCTGGAAGGTGCTGAGTTTCTGTCACTGCTGTGCAACTTCGCCACCGAGACAGAAGTGGATGGGGCCCAGCGTTCCTTCCGCAGAGCAGAGCCCTCACTCCTGGTCCTGCCGCTAGCCACCTCCTGCGTCTCCCGTGCCCCCACCCCGGCTCTGTCATCCCCACTTCCTGCCCCTCCTTTTCTTTTTGGTCCCACTTGGGATTAAATGCAGGACCTTTGTACTGAGCAAGTATCCAGCCCTTTATTCGTGAATATAATGTTTCTTGTTTCTTTCTCCAGGCTGGGCTGGAGCTGTGACCTCCTGCCTCAGTTTCCTGTGAGTGCTGGGATTTTGGGCCCACACTCTGGCATCCCTGTCTTTTTTATCTTCTTTGGGAAATAAGGCCCAGTGACTCAGTTGCTCGAAGTAAGTTTGCCTTCAGAAAATGGGGAGGGGAGAAAAGTTGTTTGTGTTTCTTCCAAAGCTGCCTAATCCCTGGACAAATTAAACATTAATATAAACAATTTGCAAAATTTATGAGCTGTGACACTTGGCTAGTTTTAATATGAAGCGACTTAATGAAGTCCTTTCTGTGCATACTGAGAGCATCTGCAGGGAGGGTGGAAGGCCGGCGGTGGGCGGTATGGGCCCCCATGTGGAGACTGACCCTGGGTCCTGTCACCCTCCTCAACTGCAGTGGGTCCTGGCCATTCCAGAGCTGTGAAGGAGACGCAGGGTATCTCCTTCTGTGATGTCTAATTGAGCCCTTTTTTCCTTTTCTTAAAAATGTCTCAGTGTTTTTGAGGTATCACTGGCAAATAAAACTTGTATATGTTTATGATGTGTAGCATGATAGTTTGATGAAACTACATGTACTGTGAGGTGCCGGCCGCCATCAGGTTGATTATGCTGTCTGGAGTCTCCCACGGCAGGTGTGCATGTCTGTGTGCATGTTGGAGGTATGCAAGTGAGTGCGTGTGTGTGTGCATGTGTACATGCGTGTGTGAGACAGCCTGGATCAGAACTCACCTTCCGCCCTGCCCCAGCGCCCACAAGGTCTCCGGGTATGCCCCTCCATATGGTGCTGCCCCTGCCCTGGCTCCACCAAACACCGACTTCCTGTCCTGCCCCTCTGAAGTGACCCTTGAGGACAGGCCAGGTCACTGCCTCTCAGGACCTGCCACAAGGTTCCCCGTCTCCCTGAAGACAGAGTCCTGCGGTGCGTGCCGAGGGCAGAGGACTGGAGCTCGGGAGCCTGCTCTGGACTTCATGGAAGCAGCTCCCGGGGGTGGGCGTGTGCTTCTCCATGCTCCGCCCTCAAGCCTGGAGGCTCCTCCCTGGGACTCCAGAGCCAGCCCTCCGGTCTGAAAGGGAAGGATCGCCAGGCAGTGAGCCCCACAAGGCTCAGTCTGCACCTGCCTCGTGCGGCAGAGGCAGATGGGTGCACCTTGCTCACTCCATAGAGGTTCCCTTAAGTCGGTGGCCACATGGAGCCCACCGTGGCCCGCCCTGTGATTTCAGCTGTGCAGTGATCTTTGTGCGATATTTGGAGCCCAGACTCCAAAGCCTTCATCTTCATGCCGATGTCCCTCACACCTGAATGGGTGTCCTGATGTCCCGGCCTCTGCTTGGGGAGCACTTGGGGGTGGCATGCCTGGTCAGCTTGGACGGTCTCCACAGGGGCTGCGAGGTGGGCGCAAGGTGGAGTTCAAGTGCAGAGACACTTCCTGAGCTCCTGTAGCGACACAACGGGGACCCCATGGGTGGCCCTGAAAGCCACCCTTCTCGCCTGCCTCTGGATTCCAGAGGCAGTAGATGGAAAGTTCTGGAGCACAGACCCACCTGGACGAGGTGCCGGGAGGCTTCCCTTATGCTCAGTCCCTGAGCCATGCAATCCATTCACACGCCATGCAGACAGTCCAAGGCATCAAGAGGGACCCTGCAGTGCTCACTAGGCTGGAGGCCATGCACGGCGACGTGCACGTCTGACACTTTGCAGAAGACACTGCAGCACCAGGTGTCCCCAGCTCCGGTCCCCTGAGGATACCAAGGGACAACAAGTATCCTCGCTGGGGTCGGCAGACTCTGTCATCAGCTGACCCTAGAGGCTGGGTGAGCCTGGGGCCCACATGGGTCCCATAGCAGCTCAGGACACAGCTACTGCTGCGTCCCCAACAGAGGTGGTGATGGGGACAGGAAATCCTATGGTCACATGGAGCTCCCACGCCGAATCCAGAGGGCCTTTCCTGGTGACCAGGACCAGCAGCGAGCTCTGTGTGGGCCAGGACCCCAGTGCACTCTCAGCACAGTGGAACCAGCAGGGTGGAGATGCAAAGCATGCCACGTGTCGCCAGGGTGACTGCTGCTCTCTTGTCTGGCGTCTCCTGTGCCCAGTGACATCTGCACTTCAGAGGTGGTGCTCTGCGAGGGTTTGCATCATCAACAGCCTGCCCGCGCCTTCCTGCGTGGCTGCAGTGAGGCCCTGGTGCTGGGGGAAGGGGCGCCCCTGGGTGTGCTCTCTGCCTGACTCTGAGCTGGGATCCGACTTCTCATGTTGCTCTATTGCTTTGCATCTTTTGGGTCCAGGGAGTAAAAGCAGGATTCTGTGCTCAAGCCGCCTCATCCTTAGGGTTCTCAAATGCTTGACTTAGGGAAAATGATCGTTTAGAAATGTTGAAAGTAGTATAAAATCTCTGAGTGCTGAAGAGCTGTGTGGAGGCCTGAGTACATCATATGCCTTGGGGTAAGGGGCTTTGGCTGCTACAGTGGGGACTGGTCATAGCCCACGGAGGGGCTACGCTGTCATCGCAGTACCCCATGGGGCTCAGGTGGTGAAGGTCATATCAGCCACTGTGGTTGGGGGCTTTCTCCAGGGAGAGCTTTGTAAATGACAAATAAAGGAGGAGAGGAACAGTGTGTGCACTGGAGAAACTCAAGCTTTAGGCCCCCACAGCACTGCTAAGTGGTGAACTTGGGGGTCAGACGCCAGGGAGAGAGGCTCAGAGGCCATGTGCAGCAGCTAAGAGCTCCTGGGCCCGGGCCCTTTCCACAGTGACTCCTACCATCCAGGCGCTTGGCAGGACATTTGACTGGGAGGCGCCAGAGGAGCTGCTGCCCCTGGGTGACCCTTGCTGGCTGGAATCGGGGGCCCCTTTGCTCCGGGTCTGCAGCCAGATTACAGGAGCTCTTAGGGGGATAAAGGGCTCAGGGATCTGATCACAGTGCTCCCGAGGCCAGGCGTGCGGCCGGCATGTAATCCGCGCTCTGTGGTGGCCTGCGCGTCGCTCGCCCTGTGTCCCTTCCTCTGGCTTATGAAATGTTCCCGAGCACCTGGTCCTGGCTGGCTGCTGGTCCTCCCGGCTGTGGATGCTGAGAAGAGAAAGGGACACATGTCACCCTGCTCATGGGTATTCATGGTACAGCCAGAGAGGGATAGGTGTGACCAGGCCTGGGGAGGGACACATAGCCATGAGGCTGTGCTTCCGGGGCCACCACAGTCCATAAGAACCGATCCCCACAGGCCCAGGGCAGGCCTTGGCCATCACGCCTGCAGTGTCAGGTCAGGTCCTGGAGCTGCACCCAGGCCGGGAGCATGAGGCCTGGGACAGCACGCTGCCTGGAGGCTGTGTGTGCAGAGCCGGGCTTGGGACCTGTCTCCGGGTCCTTTGCTATCTCTGCTGCTCCAGGCAGATGCCGAGAGGGTCTGACGCAGAGCAGTGCTTGGCACCCTTAGTGGGGCAACACAGGGCCCCAGGGCAAGGAGGACATGTGCCCAGCCCCCAGCGTGAGGTGAGGCTCCTGCCAGCCCATGGAACTCTGCCAGGAAGGCGAGCGCTGCCCTCACCCATGGCTTCCATTTCTAAAACCCGTTAAATTGGTCCTTTGAGTTATGCAATTCTGCTGTCTGTGTTTTTCTTACACAATGTGAGGCAAACTGTAAAAATAACATTTTGGATTCCTTTTCTTCCCTCCCCCAAGAGGAGGATCAGCTCAGTGAGCAGGAAGATGCTTCTGTCCACTGGCAGTGGCGCGGCTTGCTTGGGGGCAGGTGTGGTGGAAGGGGGAGGGAGAGGCTCCCTAGACACCCAGCTCTGGGCCCTGACACGGGGGGGATGGGTGAGGTGTGGCCCCCACAGCTGCCTCCTTCTGGGGGCCCCTCCCAGCTTGCCCCCCAGAACCTCCTCTGCTAGCCCCAGGTGTCACACTGGTGATGGCCCATCTCGGTCTTCTCAGCCCTGGCCTTTCCCCCTTCCCACCAGCTAGTGAGTCTTTCTGTGTCGTGTGTGTGGTGGAGCAAGACACACCAGCAGGAGGGGTAGGGTAAGGGCCTGCCCGTGAGCTGTTTGTTGGTAAACTACTCTTGGTTCCGAAGTCCACCTGCTCTCTGTAGGGCTGGGCTCATGGACAGGGGCTCCCTGTCATGGGGAGCAGGAGATCGCTCCTTCCCAGCGCTCACCTGTTAACCTCAGACAGGCACTGCCTGGTGCCACATGTTGAAATTGAAAGACTGCTTTGAATTTGCTTCCCTTGCATGATGAATGTGGGCTTCAGGTGACACGGAAGCCCTCTGATTTGCTACTTCTATGAGTAGCATGTGCTTTTTTTTTAAAGGAAATGAGCACCCGGCACTTTACACCCATGTTCATCAGCTGCAAGTGATTCTCACTAGAGGCGTCGGATCAGAATGGTGTCAGGGGCACAGAGCCCGGGCCCTCTGTCAGGAAGGGTGGCCCGGCGGCCCGGCGGCCCGGCTTACTAACCTGACTCCCTTGCCTCCCGACAGGGACCGAGAGCCGCGGCATCCTGGAGAGCATCCAGCGCTTCTCCCTGCTGCCCACCTACCTGCCGGTCACCTACCACATTAACAACGCTGACGTGTCCTTCTTCCTGAAGGAGGCCAACCAGGACATCATGCGCAACTCTAGCCTGCAGTCTCGGGTCGAGTCCTTCCTCATCTACAAGTCTAAGCAGCTGCCGGCGCTCAACGCCAGCTACGGGCCCTTCTCCCTCGAGCAGGTGGTGCCCCTGGACCTGCTGCTGCCCGCCAGCCCCTTCGGCGTCACCAGCACCTTCTCCCTGAACTGGAAGCTGAAGGCCTCCATCCTGCGGGAGAGGATCTACCCCAGCCGCCCCAAGGTGCAGGTCCTCTTCCACCTGGTGGGCCGGGACTGGGACGACGCGCGGCCCACGGAGAGGCTGCCCTGCCTGCGCGTCTTCGCCTTCCGCGAGACCCGGGAGGTGCGGGGCAGCTGCCGGCTGGCAGGGGACCTGGGGCTGTGCGTGGCGGAGCTGGAGGTCCCGGCCGCGTGGTTCAGCCCCCCGACGGTGGTGGCTGGGAGGAGGAAGGCCGCGGAGCAGCCCGAGGGCAGCCCGGTGGAGCTGTACTACTTGGTGCAGCCGGGGGACGCAGGTGGGGACTGCGCCCAGGAGGACCTGTGGAGGACCAGCGGCGCCCGCACAGGTCGCAATGACATCGACGAGTCGGGGCCACCCCTGCACAGAATCGGGAGCGCCTTCCTGTACCAGACCCTCAGCAGCCCGGTGCTGAAGGAGCTGCGGCTGGACAGCAATGTGGCCGTGCTCTACGTCCCCAGGACAGCGCGCCGAGGTGACGTGCTCACCTTCCCCATCTCCGTCTCCAGAAACTGCACGGAGGACCGCTTCACGCTGAGGTGAGTCCTTCCGGCAGCCGTGGGCACCTGCGCCGGAGGTGTGCTCCAGGTCACCCCTGCTCTCCTAGAGGGGCTGACAGATGTCTCTAAAGAGGGGCTTCCCCAAAATCATGCGAATTCCATTCTCAGGGCCATTCGCAGAGCCCCACTTGCTCTATCAGGTCAGCAGCTTGTGAAAATGTTTGTGTTCCCAGATTTCCCAGACCTCTCAGGACAGGCTGTGTGATCCTTGCACCTTCGGAGAGGCTAAGCTCGCAAGTTTTGGGGTGCTGTTTGCCCCCCAGCACTAGGGACTCAAGCGCACCCCCGATGCGGTGGGGTTGCTGACGAGATCCCCGCAGTCCCCAGAGAGGTGCCAACTGCAGATCTATTCCGAGCGCTCCAGTTCTAAGTATACGGTCGTACCGGCCTCGAAGTTACTGCTTTGTTTCTCCCTGGAAATAGAGCTGGGTGTTCAAAAAATAAAAGACCATAAAGAGCAAAGAACATAGACTAGAACTTCTTGAATATCTTACATAAGAATATCCCAAGGCAAGGCATTTAAGGTAGGTGCCGTGTGCTTGAGGGAGCACATTCTATATTTCTCCCCGAATATAATACACGAGAGGAGATATTTGCCTCAGCTTGATTGCATTTCCATTAAATAGTTTTATTTTAAACATAGACAAGTTTGCTGCTAGAGCTGTTTAGGAGGCGCGTGCTTGCATGGCCGGGCACGTCCTGGCACTGCCACACACCGCAGCGCAACAGCGATGTGTGTCGTGACCCCTGAACACGGAGCGCGTGCCAGGCCCGTTTCATATGTGAATTTTCAGAGTCCTGCCCACTCCGGTCTGTTTTCCTGTCCCCCGGATCCTGTCCCCCCACGCCCCGAACAGCTTCTGTTCTCTACACTTTGGGAAGGTGAGGGCTTTGAGGACAAGCGTCACATCCTTACTCGTACCTTTCGTATTTAGGGTTTGTAGCAGTGACCCATGATCCCGAATGGCCTTTTAATGTCAGCTGGAGGAGATGTTAATACTGCAGGCACGAATGAGCCACACCAACCCGGAGACGGGCCTCGGCTGGGCCTGGGAGGCAGGACCTTCTGGAGTGCTTGGGTTGGCTGGAAATTCAGGGCGCACACAGACACCTGCGGGCTGAGCCTGCCTAGCGTCCTGCTGCCTGCTCTGGAAAGCAGAGCAGGCTGCCTCTGTGCCCAGGTCCTCTGTACCCTCTGAGCTACGCACTTTACTTTCTCTGGCTTGACTGGCTTATGTAATATCCTTTGAGGAGTTGGCTGCTTCCCCAGAGAAGTTGAAGATTTTTGCTTAGAAACCAAAGTTCTGTGTGCAGACGGTGCCTGCACCCCCCTCTCCCCCTCCCCTCTATGTTTGTGGCCAGCAGCGGTCCACTGCCTGAGCCTGGGGTGAGGCCAGTGTCCCTGGAAGCTCTGGCTTTCGGGTGGGCAGAACATCCAGCCTTGTTTGGAGATAGCTGTGCGTGTGGCACTGGGTTTTGCCAAAATCTCTGCACCCCACCACTTTCTGGAGTTGGAAACAGGCCCACTCATTTTGCAAATTTACAACAGATGCCTGTGAGCCATGTACCACAGAGGTCTGCGTGGAGGCCAAGACAACCGACACACAGCAAATGAAGTTCAGAGTCTGTTGCTTAGACATTAGCTTCCAAAATCAGATTTCCAGGTAGTGGAGAAGTGAACATTCTACAACTACTCTAACTCAGGAGGGTGGGGCACCGTGCTTCCTAGGGCACGCAATAGGAGGATGCTCGTTGCATCCTTAGTGCGCTCTAACTGGGGATGAATCTAAGCTGGGTTTGAGAACAGCTGGAGGTAAATTTAGACCTGGTGCTGTCATTAGTAGTTGGAATTCCCACAGTCAGAAAATAATCAAACTGTAGATCTTTCTAGTGGAAGTCAAGCGGACACCGCTGTAACTCGCTTCCAAATGCTTGGAATGAGAGCGGCCTCTGCCCGCAGCCATCTGCTGTAAGTGACCTGAAGGGTCAGGCCCACAGCCCTGGGCTTTTCTCTGGGTGTGGCTTTTATTTCTGAGTGTCTGCAGAGATGGGGCTGTCATGGTCCAGCCCTGGGTTCGTTTCTGCTAGGCCAAGTCCTGGCAGGACCTCTGTGGCCCTGGACAGTGGCGGGGCAGGCAGGGACCATCCTCACCCAAGAGGGAGCCATGCAGAGTTCTGATCCAGGGCTGCAGATGCTGCTTCTGTCCGCTATCTGGAGTCCTTGCTGATGGTGCTATGGTGGAGCAAGGGCCACTCACGTCCCTGGCTGCCATCTGAGGACCTGTGGTCTCAGGGAACAGCGAGCACTCGGGAGGGCGGCTTCCATCCCAGGATCCAAGTTACAGGCAAAGATGTTGTTAAAAATGGGCTGGTGTGTGTGTCCTTTGAGGACGAGCAACCCGGCCGGGCAGCTCGCCACCCTCTGTACCCTCCTCTGTCCTGCTGCTCCTGTCTTCCAAGCAAAACCTGGAAGCAGCAAATAGAGTACTTTCATTCCTCAGACCTCTGAGGATCCCTTTGAGTTTCAGAGAGGGTGACCCTTCAAGGGGACAGTGGCTGCTCCCCCAGCAGCCTCCCCCAGCCTGCAGCTCAGAAGACCCCAGCAACGTGGCATTTCCTTTCCTGGCCACAGACAGCAGCTCTGTTCCACCCCCATTGCAGAGAAATGCTGGTCCTCAGTGCACGCTGGAGGCTGGCGGCCAGCTCTTGTGTGACATTAGCCCGGTTAGTCGCAGGACAAAGCTCAGGTGAGGGGCGGCTTCTGCCAAGGCCAGGGGCAGCCTTACACTGCTGGAGGGAAGAACCCAGCAACAGTGATTACTAGTAGGGGGTGCACACTGTGAGGGGGTCACTGCCTTTCCAGGTGCACAACATCCAGGAATTTGTCAAGTGCCAGAATCAGGTTCCAGACAGTATAGAATCAGCAGTCACTGCGAAGATTTTCTTCTGAGGATGAGATTGGTAAAGGAGAGAGAAGGGAGTAGTGTAGGAATCCACGACCAGCACAGAGCGGGTCTGGGAAGATAAAGGAATCAGAGAGCTCACTGGTGGGTGGGGAGCTGACCTGGAGGAAATGCCACTGCAGGGATTTTTGAGCTTTGGGAGAGTGCCCTGCACCCTTACGTGGACCTGGAGCTTCGTTCCTTGAGTGGTGCCCTGTGGAAGCTGCTTTGAAGTCCACAGGATGTGGCATTCTAGTTCAGGGAGGTTGAGCTCTGGGGTGGGGAGGCGGTCTCCAGCTGCAGCCCAGAAAGCCCAGCCAGGTAATGGAGAAAAGCCCTGAGAGCCCTTGGAGGCCAGCATGGGTCTTAGGCAGGAGTCGGAGCACGGGCCGTGGGCTGCAGGGTCTGCCACTGGGCCTGGTGAGGCCCTCTTCCCCCTGTTACGATGAACCCCTTCTGTGGTCCTGATCTTACTAAGAGGCAGGGTCCCCCAAGTCACCCCCAAGGTGACGCTCCTTTATTTCCCTCACTTACCTATTTATTCAACGACATCTACTATTTTTTTCATTGTAGGCAGCTAGGTGCCCACACTGTGCTTGGAGTTGCAGGGTGCTATTAGTTTATTCTTTTGCTCAAGTTTTCCTCTGGTCTTTCAGTTGGCCCCAGTACAGTGTGGAAAGAAGTGTGTGTGTGTGTGTGAGTGTGTACACACATCTAGTCCCTCCTTGATCACAGAGAAAGTGCTTCACTTCTCACACCTTTTATGTGTGTTCTTCTCTGCCCCTCCTCTTTTGCTGAGAGCTTGCTGTTTTCTGTCTTCTTTTTAAGTCCTAAGGCACTGTTGGGTCTTGTCAAGTTTTTCCTGTGCCAATTAATGCGATCACATTTTCCCCTCCAGTCTGTTGATGCGAGTCACTCTGAGAAGTGCTGGAACATCAAGCCAGTCTCCTCTGCTGGAACAACTGCCTCTTCCTGCCGTGCTTGGCTCCTCCCTGGCCTGGGGGCTCAGCCTGCTGGCTCTGTCTGTTAGAGCCCCCAGCACCCTCCTGCTGAGACCTCTGTCCCGGCCGGTCATCTGCACTGCTTCTCCTCCTGAAGTCCTGATGAGTCCCATGTCGCCGTGAGCGTGTGCTCTTGCTGCCCCCATCCCTCTTCCGTTGTGGGAAGAAGCTGCAGAAATAGTTATTTGTTTGTTAAACGTTTAGACATTTTCACCAGTAAATCTGTCTGGGCCTGGCGATTTCTCTTTGGGAAACTGATTATTTATTTTATTTTTCTAAAAGCGAAGGCTCTTTGGGTTCCTACTTCTCTTCGTGTTCCTTTGTGTCTTTGGTGATTCAGTCCATTTCCTGGAAGTCAGAGGTGGAGAGCCATCAAGTTGCCTATTGGGTCTCTTACAGTCTTTTCCTTTTCTTTGCTTTGCTATGCCTCTATTCACTTTTTTAATTGCAAATTGACAGATTATGGTGTATATTTCTTTGGAGTACAAAGTGGTATCATGATTCATGAATATAACGTAGAATAATTAACTCAAGCGAATCAGCATGTCTTCTCTTCAAGTACTTATCATTTTTCATGATGAGAACTTTTGAAACTTACCCTTAGCAATTTCAGTGTCCCATGTATTATTATTTACTACATTAACCAAAATATGCAGCATAATCTCAAGGAATAAGTAAGAACATTTTCTTTGAAAGCACTTGGTCAGAAGAATTTGGTCCTCTTTTAGTGGTTGTTGAGTCTGTGCTACTACCATCCCTACCACCACTGCCACCGCCTCCACCATCCCTACCACCACTGCCACCAGCACCACCTCCCAGCCCCACCTCCCCACCTCCACCACTATCTGTTAGCAGGAGCCAGCTTTCTGTACTTTTCTCCTCTTTCTACAGAACCAGCCTTCAGATTTGATAATTTTTCTCTATTTTCTTGTTATTGGTTTCATGGGTTCCTTCTCTAATTTGTGTCATTTCCTTTTCTTCTACTTGCCTTAGGGTGCCGTTTGCTCTTTTCTTTTTCCAGATGATTTTAGATTAGGTTATAGTTTTTCCATCTTTCTTCTTTCTAACGGATGCACTGCATGCGCAAGAGTGTGCCTGTGAGCGCTCCTTCCCTGAACCATAGATCTTGATGTTATCTTTTTGTTTTAATTTAGGTGAAGACATTTGAATATCTCTTGTGATTTCTTCTTGGGCTTGTGTGCTATCTGACTTGTAGTCCTCACTTTACAAATCTTGATCAGATTTACCATTTTCTACCACTGATAGCTAATTTAATTACCACTGTGAGCTCACTTCATTTTTTCTTTTTTAATTTGAGGCCTATGGCCAGACTGTTTTCTTCCTCGCTAAGTACTTGGTATGAGCCAAATCAAAAGGTGCGTCCTGCCCTGTGGGGCAGCCTGTTCCCTGGAGCGCGACAGCTGGGCTACCGATTGTGCTGCCAGGCCTCCTGCACCTTACTGACATTTTTGCCTGCTTGATTATTGATTCCTGTTGATGACTCCACCAATACCTGCACCAGTAACAGTGCTCTGGTCTGTCCTTGTCAGTTGTAGGGGTGATGTTGGCCTGTGTGTGTGTGTGACTCCTGCATACGAAGCCTATTATTGCCTCCTAGGTAATTCACCCCCCCCCCCGAGCCCTGGAGTCTCTCTTCTTCACCCAATCCCTGTCCTTAGGTCAATTTTTCTGAACTGAGTAAATTTTCCTTGGGCCTGGCGCGGTGCCCCTCCCAACACCCAGCATGGCGCCCCTCCTTTTGGCAGTCTTCGCAGTTAAAGTGAGCTTGCTCGACGCTCAGCGGCTCGGTCTTGCTCTTTAATCCACTTTGAAGATCTCTTCCGTTTAGCCAGTGTGTCTGGACTATCAACACTGAAAGCGTGACACGAATTCATGTACATGTGATTGCAGGAGCTATATCATTGGGTTAGTATTGAGCATACTTTTAACTTTTCTACGAGCTCTCTTTGTGTTTGGTCTGCCTCTAATATTTCCTATAGTTCCATTTCATCTTCTATCTTAGTGTATCAATTAAACTTTAAAAATTAGTTCCCAATTCCTCGTGTCCCTTGCTCTGTTACTCCCCCAAACAAACAGTATCTTTGGATTAAAAAAAGAAAGTGTTTGCTTCCTCTTCATTGCCCTTTTGCTTCTGTGCGTCTTTCTCTGCAGATTTGGGCATGGCCCTCTATCCTGAGAGAGTTCTTAGGACAACTAAGTCCTCTGCAGAGCCCTGGAAAACTTACTGCTTGGATTGCTCAGCCTTTTCCTTGACCAGATAGGAATAAGGGCTTCTGCACTGTGCGCGTAGCAGGGCTGACCTCATGCGTAGAGGGGGAGAAAAGTGTCCTAAGGCTTTTTGGTTGGGGGCTGCTGAAACACAATCTGGATGAGTCTGAACAAGTTGAGGATCCACGGGGGCAGTGGACGCCAGTGTCACAGGCCCCAGGGTAGGGTGTCGCACTGGGCAAGGCCTGCACTTGCTGTGGAAGGTCTGCGAAGCCCTCTGAGCCCGTTCCAGGGCCGTTACCTCGCCCAGGTGTTGTGGGGTGGGAGCCAGATTTGACGTCGGACAAATGATCCATTCACCCAGCCCTGAAAGGTCTCGGTGACTGGTGGAAATGCAGATTTCTGAAAGTCATTCTGAGGTAAACAGGGTCAACCTGTTTTGAAAGAGGGCTGATTTGCACGCATGCTGCGGTTTGGCTGCGGCTTCAGCCGTGAAGAGCAGCTCGGAGCGGGGCCCAGTCATGCTGCAGGTGGCGCGCTCTGGGTGTGCCTCGTTTGCCGAGCGTCCCGGGGGTAATGGGCCAGAGCGAAGCCGTGCCGCCTCCCTCCTGACGCTGACTCGAGACTGTGAAAGAACTGATTGTTAAAGAGCAGTGAAAACACCATCAGCACAGGCTGGAGGGGAGCTAGCTGTCACGTGAGGTGCACAGGCTCACGGACGGCCCAGAGTCTCTGCCCAATCGAGATTCGCTTTGGCCTCCCAGCCCCGCACTGAGCTGGGGGAGAGACACAGCCCAGCCCTGGGAGTGACCTTGTTCCTCCATGCTTCCCATCAAGGTTGGCACCTGCCTGCCCAGGACATGCACTGGCCCCGCAGCATGCCTTCCTGGGAGAACACAGCTGGCAAGGTGTCCTGGGAGGCCTGGGCACCTCTGAGAAGCTGGCCCTGCCACCTGCATCCCTGAGCCCCAAGGTCACCGGGGGCAGGAGAGGGGCACGGGCTCTGTTCTCAGGGCGGGGCCCCTGGGTAAGCCTGGCTCGGACCTCCAGGTAGTAGCCAGGCAGACAGTGCCACCCAGGCCCTCACCTGCCACAGGGCATCTCCCTGCTGACACATGAAGTCGAGATGTGTGATAAGTGTGGCCGAGTCTTGGGATCATCGGTGAGAGACCACCATAAACAGGTCCTCAACAGTGTCCCCAAGATGCCCTACCTGCAGGAGGGCAGCAGAGCAGGCCCGGGAGCCCATATTGGAGGAGGGGCATGGCTGGACCCCGTGGCAGCACCTCCCATCTGTCGCTTGTTCCGTGCTCTGTGCTCCTTGTCACAAGGGACTGTCCCCACCCTAGCCCCGAGGGGTGGCAGCTGGGGGAAACTTCCCTGGGAAACAGCAGATATTCTCTGGCCTGAAAGCCACATGCAGTGTAGGGACAGAGACAGTTGCAGGGGTTGTCATTTCTGTCAGACCAGCTGTAGCCAGGACAGAAGAACTCTTAAGTCGCAGTGAGTGAATCGGAGTGAGGATGCGGTGAGGATATGGAACAGAGCATGCTGTGGAGGCCTGTGGCCCTGGGAAAGCACACGGGATGAGACGGGATTTGGGGCGTCGGCAGCCTCGGGCCACCTCGCCGTCCTGCCAGCTTGCTGTGTTCTCTTCCTTGGTGGATCTCCGTGTGGTGGAACCTGTGTGCCGGCGATGACCCTGTTGATCCTCTGCCTTCGCCACGTGGGCTGGGCCTTTCCTGGTCGTGCTTCCTCCGGTGGTGCTCTGAGGCCCTTTTGGTGGTGCAAACCCTCTTGGGGTTTACAGAGCCAGTGTGCTCCCCAGTATCTTCCAGAGAAAAGGGGAAAAGCAGAGGGACTGGTGTGTCCAGGGGCCCAGCCTTCCCTGGCGGGTGCCAGTGGAGCATCACACAGCAGAGCCAGCGCGAGTTGCGGAAATCCATGGTGGGTCCTCACAGGAATCCGCAGAGCTGCTGGGCTGGGTTAGACAAGACACACAGGGGAGAATTTTAGCTTCAAATCTATTTTAAGCTGATAATTATACAAATAAGAGCACTTTTTCTGCCTTCAGCATGATTTCTTAGACAGGTGTGAGGATAGGGCTGGCTTGGGGAGATTCATCAGATATTCTCAGAGAAAATGACACTTCTGACGTCTTGTATTGGTGTAAAATCTAAGGGCCAGAAAAGCTGCACCGTGAGGTGAATAGATCTGTTCTTTGTGCCAGAAGAGACATCTCAAACCTGCCAGGATCTCGGGCATGGTGCTCAGATGCCGTGTCCCTTGCATGCCGACTGAGGGCCTTTGATTGGCACTGATGGCATTTTCCATGGGTTTGGAGAAGGGTTATTAGAATTCCACTTCTCAAACTCATGTCTGGGTCCCAGCAAGGAAAGTCTGCTTGTGTTCCAGACAGGAGCACAGGGCCAAAGCTGGGAGCAGCAGCTTCTTCAGAGGGAGAGGTGGTGGGTGTCCGCCTCGCTCGCATTGGTGAGCACCTTGTTCCTGCAGGTGGGCATCACTGGAGATGCATCCTGGGCTTTGGCAGGCGCCGTCGGCCGTCTTGGTAGTGACAGCGTCCCTAAGAGCAACTTCAAAGGAGCAAGCGTCGCTGGGCTTGTGGCTCTGGAGGCTGCAGTCCGTGGTAACGTGGCTCCATTGCTGTGGCCCGCACTGGGGCTGAGCACCACAGCAGCTGGGGGGAGCATCACAGCAGGTGGGCGAGGATGGGTCACATGAGGTGGCACCCAGCAGCTCACCTCATGGAGGCAGAGACAGGGGAAGGCAGGGTCCTGGTGTCCCCCAGAGGCCCAACCTCTAGTGGTCTCACTTTCTCTCACTGGGGACCACCTGCCCTTGGGGAGTATCACCAAACCATAGCCTCAGGGCTCCTCACAGATCCACCCTTGTGTGGGTTCTGGTCCCACAGAGCTGTGTCCCAGGCTTGCAATTTTAGGGAAAACAAATGGTGGTCTTCCTCTGCTGTCTCACTGGTTCTCTTGTTGGTCCTGAGGAGCCATGGTCTTTCTGGAAAGTACCAATTGCTACTGCTTATTTAAATGGCCAGTAGGGGCTGTCCCTCCTCTCCTAAGAGCTCCCTGCTGCTGCAGCCCTGGGCAGGACACCTTTCCCTTGAGACTCCCCTCCCTCTGCTGGGGCCACCTCTGCCCCCACCTCCTCACCTCCTGCAGCTGTCTCTCAGGCTAGCAGCTCTGGTTTCTTGATGTCTCAGATCCCCTTGGTGCCCACCACATGCCCAGCACTCTCCTGGGTGATGCAGCCTGGGCCCCACAGGTGTGGAGACCCTGGGCATCCAGGAGGCCACTCGTGCCCGCAGCCCCTGGCCATTTCCTCCTGCACACCTGCAGCCAGCGGGTCGCCAGCGACAGGGCTGCGCTGCTCTGCGCAGGCTGTGCCCAGAGGGTTATGCACTCGCTGGTTCTCCCCCCTCGACACCCGTGCCGGCCCACGGTGGAAGTGGCTGTCACAGGGGGCTCTTGCCTTCTGCTCTGAGCTTTCACCCTTCCATCTGCTTTGGTGGAAACACCATGCAGCAATATTTTATGCACCCCTCAGTGCTTGCCTTTTGTTTCCTCTCTCTATTGCCAAGAGATGTTTTCAGTGACTCTTCAGCCCAATGAGAAAACATCAGAAATGTTTCCAGAATTTTTTAACACAAGCTTCCAAATTCAGGTTGTCTCCCTTTGCTTTTGCAAGCAGAGAATAAAAGCTGTGTGGGCTTCCGCCAAGTGGGGACCAGCCCCCCGGGGCCACAGCTCTGGCTCCCGGGGTGCCCGCGGACCGCAGGCATCTGGCCGCTCCTGGGTGTCCAAGCACTGTTTCATACACAGGCCGGCGTGGGAGGCGTCAGTTCTGCTCAGAGTTGCTTTGAGGCCATTGAAATATCATTTGTCTCCTGTACGGAGGGAGAGTGATTTAATGACCCCCAAGACACCACCTGCCACCTGCATAGCTCACCAAAGAGCCACTAGAGTTTAGTTTTACAGATTGTCAAAAAAAAAAAAAAATGGAAACGTACCCTCGGAAGTTCTTAATTATTAGGCGATAAATGAATCAAAATATCTGAGCAGTGCTACGTGCCTATCACCAACTAATGTATGTTACGTATATTTTAAAAAGTGACATAAAGTCCCCCAGTGAGAGATGCAGAAGGGGAGCAGCTTTCATTTCTGCCAGGAGGGTTCTCACAGCTTAGGCTCCAAGTCTGCAAGCCCTCACAAAACCGCACGTTCTCACAAACAGGAGCTGCACACATGCCCACTCCCCATGAGGGAGGTGGCACTGAGGAGATGTCCCTGTGCGGCTGCAGAGCCTGGCAATCTAGCAACCTCTGCATTCCCTGCTTGCTTTCGGGAGCGGCTGGGTCTCCTGTCTTCTGTCCCTTTCCTCTCCCTGTCTCCCTGGCTTCCTGCAGGCACCACTCCCAAGCCCAGGTGGTGTCGCCCTGCGGAGCACCTTGGACCTCTGGCTGCGGGAGGCTCCCAGGCTGGGCCTCTCAGCTAGGCTCTGCTCTCAGCTTTGCTCCTAGCCTGGCCGTGGTGTCCCTCATTACCAGCAGTGGCCCCTTTCTGGGGGTGAAGCTGGGTGGTGCTTCCAGCCTCCTGCTCTTAGGTCCCGAGCACAGGTGCCCTGCAGGTGGTGAGCGCCGGCCTCCCGCAGGTGGGCAGAGAGTGGGAGGGGAGCCGGCGGGCAGCTCGGGTGCTCCCTCCCGTTGCTTCCTGGCTGCCATGGGCGAGCAGCTTTGCCCCGCCGGGCGCTTCACTGTGCTTCCCTTCTTGGAGCTGACAGACCACAGACTGTACCCACGAATCATGGTAAACCTCTCCTCCTTTATACCCTGGGTGTTAGGTACTCAGTCCCAGGAGCAGAGGAGTGGCTAAGACACCGCTGTGGTGGCTGACATCGCTGTGTGTCCAGGTGCTCAGGGGCCGGATGCTTTGGCAATGGATTTGTCCCACAGTGTCCCAGGCCCCCTGTCCCCAAATGGCTGCCCTTGGAGACACACTGTGCTCTTGCTAGGAACTTCTGACACGGAGAGGCGAAAGGCACCTGTAGGGACGCATGTCTCCTTCCTTTGTGTGGTCATGCATCAGCCGCCAAAGCTGGTCCAGTCCCAGCACAGCCAGCTCCTCTGCAGTTGGCCCTTGGGTGTGGGATCTCTTGTTGTTGGAAGGTCTCAGGGCTGGCAGCTGGCTGGAGCTGCGGACAGCAGGGCCTGGGCTGCCAGGATCCTGGGGGCCTCCCTGGCCACACCTACCCAGCTCTCCCTTCCTGTTGAGCCCACACAACACACAGGTGCTTGTTTGCTCTTTTTGTAAACAGGAGCTGCAGCACCCAGCAAGCCCTGCTCCCTGGCAGGCGACCGTGTGGTGCACACACTGGCTCGCTCCCTCCCTCGGACTACACAAGCAGGCTTTGGAAAGGCCCCAAATAGCAGCTTCCCCTGAGTTGAGAGTAATTTCAAAGCCTGCAGATCCTCTATTTGATTCCACAAGAAGGGAAAGAAAATCTGCCCCGAGTGCAGCAGGCAGACGGACCCGGCTTCCGCACACGAGTGTCCGGGGCGCTTGACGCGCGTGCCTCTCAGAGAGCGGCCTCTTGTCTCTGGGCCCCGGGGGCACAGTCACGGATGGACAGTTCGTGGTTGTGTTATCGGTTACTCAGAATTGGTTTTTAGCCAGTCTGCCAGAAACTGCCAGCTGCCCAGCCAGCCCTGCTTCTCCCCATTCCTTGGTTAGTGACAGAATTCTGGCTTTTGCTGGGGACAGGGAGTCCCCTCCGTTCTGGCAGCCCAGAGGCTTTATGGGGAGGGCTGGTAAGCTCCAGGCAGAGCTCTGGGGGCGTGGCTGGGATGCTGCTATGGCTCTGGACAGGGTCAGATGGGGGGGCTCAGACAGGCTCCCTTCCTCCCTGCCGGGCTTCCCATCTCGAGACGCAGGACCTGGACACCAGGAGGCTGACGCTGAGCTGAGGACTGTTTTCCTGCCCCTGTGTTTCTCTGTGGGAAGAAAGGTCTGTGTCTGCGTGAGCCACTGCTTGACGTTTCTCACAGGCCCACGCCAACCCACTGCTGACCTCACATCTGGCTCAGAGCCTGAGGCCTTGGCTTCCAGGCACCCAGTGCTGCTGAATGACAAGGCTTGCAAGGGGACACCTGGGATCCTTCCATAACTCAGCAGGGGTCAGGGAGGGGCCCCACAGGTGGTATGGCTACAGCCACAGGTGAGCAGCACAAAGGGAGCCTATGACCAAAGTGACTCCTGACACCTGCATTACCAGGGAAGGTGTCCTGTGTTGTCTCGTCTGAACCCTGGCCCCTGGGCAGGCCCATCCTGCTGCCCTGTGATGGAAGAAGGCTGACAGCAAACAGAAAACTCAAGCCTGCACTCTCGTGGGGCTCAGGGCTCAGTCCGGTTCCTGGCTAGTGCAACGTCCCCGCGGATCTGAGCAGAATGCCCCCTTCCCTGCACCTGGGGGTGCTTTGGACCTGAGCCATAGCCTGCTTCTTGGCACTGATCCTGTTCATCCTGCTGCTCAGAACAGGGACGACTGCATCGTGATTGATGTTGGTCCACACTGCCCTCGGCGCTGAGGTGCAGGCTGTAGGCCTTGCTGTTGGAGCAATCAGGGAGGGGCACACTTGCAAAACAGAAAGAGGGAAATTGCCGGCTCTGGGTGTGAGCGCTCTGTGGCTTCCCTTCCTGTTCCTAGCTGTGGATGGCGGCTCCCTAGGACTCACAGATGAGCACTGTTTGTCCAGAGCAAGCCTGGCAGGATGCTCCAGCAACCTGCAATCCGAGCACAGGTACCCACGGGGGCGGCGGTCTGGAACTACTGGGCAGATGGATGAGTAATTCCAGACATAACAGCGCCTCTGTCACACTGTGCAGGCTCAGAGGAGTGCAGTGAGGCCTTGCGGGTCTCTCGTCGCCCCGGAATAGGACTTAACCCCATGTCCGACAAATCCACGCTGTCCACACAGCTGCCTGCAGGTCTCCAGTGTCAGATGCCAGAACTCAGGATGCCAAGAAGCTGGGGAGGGTTCCTGCCCCTCAGTGAGATGGCGAGTTCAACAGGGGGTTTTGGGGAGCATGCTGGTGTAACTTACCTCAGGAAGGCTTATGCTTGCCCTGTTCTAGTATACATTGCTGTCACTGATCTCTGCCTGGGCCTCACACACAGATCCCCCCTGAACCTCAGGTGTGCATGTGTGAAAACGCGTGATGTATATGTGTGTCACTGGTCACAAATGGTGTGCTCAAACTTTAAAAATATATAGTAAAATGCACATTGCCCTGATTGCTCCTAAAATGGTCCCTGTCATTTTTTTAAAGAAAATAAAAAAGTAAAGAAAAACACTAGAAATGATACAGAATTTCACAAAGAAAGGAAGAACGAAAGAGGAATTCAACAATGGGTTGGTTATTCACAATGCAACATGAGGCAATGCTGAGATTCCAGCTCACCCCAGAAAGAGTGGCTTTTGCCGAGAAGTCAGCTGCTAGCAAGCGCAGCAGGAGCTGCGGGGGCAAAGGTGCCTTCTTCGCTGTTGGTGGGCGTGCAGGCTGGTGCGATGGCTGTGGAGATCACTGGGGACTCCTCAGTGAAGGAGGCTTGGATGCCACTCGCCCCGGCTCTCCCCTCCTGGGAACTTTTCCAGAAGGACTAAAATCGCCACATGGCAGCCATGTAGTACGCCCAATGGCAATCTCTGACACAGGAGCGGACCGTACGGCGTGACCTCATCTGCCTTAGTCACCGACCTCATATCGTGTGACTTCCCCAGCGTCAAAATGATCCCGAAATGTCAGCTTGTGCAGCACAACTGACGATACTCATGAAAGAGAACTCCAGAACTGCTGCGGAGCCTAGCGCAACCTTGGGGTGAGTGTGTTCTGCGAAGGGGAGGGTGGTCAGGGGACGTTGGCAGTGTCTTCTATTGGAATCAGTTGTTAAATTTAAGCATTCACTACGGACTTTGATCCCGGCTTGCGTGTACACAGGATTCACTATTTCTCGTGGGTTCTGATGCCCCCATCCCCCGGTCTTGGATAAACATCTTGCATGGTGGGGGCTTGGCTTCGGGCCTATGTTCTTCAAGCCTCGCTAACTGAGTACGGATAATCACATTCGAGGAGGGGCGCTGTGCAGGGATGTGGCGGGGAGTGCAGTGGCGAGGTCACCTGCTCACCCTGTAGACGTCCATGTGCCCACAGCGTGGCCTGTGTGGAGAACCACAGAGCAGATGCCCGCTGCCCGATCTGATGGGCTGCAGGGACTAACAGGCTAGCAAATGGCCGTGGCACTGTCTTTTCAGAGCCCACGTAACCTCTCTGCCTTCTGCTCCCCGTTTCTGCAATGTGTTTGCCATCTGTGAAATGAGGTTCTCCATCAGTTTTTCTCTGCATTAACTCCGGAAGCTGCTGAGGGACAGGAGTCAAGCAAAGCCCATCTGCAGCCTCATTTCCATCAGAAAGCAGCGGCTCTGATGTCTCCTCCCGCGTGCTCACGCAGGGCTGTTGGGGCTCTCGATCGAGCTGAAGGGCAGAGCTGGCCAGTGGCACCGGGCCCATGGGGTGGGTGGCCAGTCAGAGGGGGCGTTGCTCCCGGTGAAGGCTGACACCTCTAGTGGGCCAGGGAAATGACCTTGGAGCTTGGACAAAGGTGGCCTAGCTTACCCAGGGGTCCCTGCCTCATCCCTGAAGCAACATACTCCCCTGAAGGGGATAGCTGGTGCTGCCACCAGCAGTGTCTCCTTGGGAAAAGCCTCAGAAGCCACTGAGCCTCATGTTCTGGTGACAGCCTGCGACTTCTCTTTTGGGCGAGGACCAAGCTATGCGCAATGTAGCTATAACGGGAGCAAGCCATGCTTGGCTGAGGGCTGCAGTCACTCACAGAGTGGAGTTATCTAACTGGCCCAGCCACCATGAGCTTTCCAACCCTCCTGAGCCACTACAGCAGGCAGGATTTCTTTCACCCAGCGCCCTCCATTCCCAGGGAAGGGTCTGCTTTGCTCCTAGCCTGAGTCAGGAGTTCTCTGACAGCAACCTATCCTGGGCCAAGCCACAATCCATGCACTAAATAAGACACAGGCAGCAGGCCTCCTTCAGGGGCCACCACAACACAGGGAGATGCACAAGCATTCACAGCTTTCCAGAGACTGTGCTCAGTGTGCAGTGTGTCATTTAACGGCAGAACTCTCCATCCAGTGGCTCCTGAGGCTGGTCGCCAACTGCTTCTGAAATACGACAGGCTCATGGCTCATTGCATTCGCACGACTGCTCCCAAGGCAGTGCTAGTCACAGCGGAAGCTGCCCTCTAAAACACTGACCTTCAGTGTGTTTTTAACTTCAAAAACATGTTGGAAGCTGGGCCTGGCTGTGCAGTTTTGGATTCCCTGCTCTCCTGGAGAGCAATGGGATGGAAGCTTCAAGTCCTGCCTGAGCAACTTAACAGCTTCTCCAGTCAAAGTGAAAAAAAAAAAAAAAAAAAAAAAGCTGGAAGCATAGCTTGGTGTGATGGCCCTGGGCTCGATTCTCAGTATAGAAAAATTAAAAAGTGTGTGACTGATGCTTGCAGTTGGGCGAACACTGAGGACAGCCTTGCCTGCCTTGGATGGTGGGTGTGCGGGTCGGCTCCACTCACTGGCACACCTGGCCAGCTGTTTCTGCTCGCTGGGGACCTTCAGGCTGTACATGCTGTAAGGCACCAGTGCTGGGACAATCAAGGCATCATTCTGTTGACATCAAACACCACACGGCCACGCAGCTCCCAGGAAGGTTCTCGCGTGGCCTGGAAGCCGGGCCTAGAGCCCAGGGCCAGTTTATCCAGAGCTGGGAGCTCACTCAGATCCATGGCAGAGCCTTCAGCCTGCTGTGCTACATGAGCCTCCTTCTCTGCAGGCTCACTGGGCATCTTCAGACCAGTGTTTGCCCACCCTGGCTCCCTTCTCCAGCCTATCCAGAGCCCAGGGGTAGCTGCCCGGTGGGTCACGCCCTGCTCTGCTCACTGTGGGCCCTATGCATTAGCTTACCCTGGGCCAGATTCCCATATAACATGCCTGCTGCAGGTAAAGTCCGAGTCCACAGCCAGACCCCCAGCCCAGCAGCTGTGCGTGGTCCTCAGAGATGCCGCTTCAGTGTCTCGACTCGGCACCATGGTCTTGCATACCCAGGTGCAGCCATTGTGCAGTCCCCTGCTTCCACCAGGACTGTGGTTCCTGGTGGCTGGGTGGGCCTCACACCCGCCCTGCCCTTTTTGTCCCTTCCCTCTTCCCCTCCTCCTCTCCACTCTCCCCTCCCTCCTTCCCTGCTTTCCTGTTTCTGTTCTTTCTCTTGTCAATGGGCTGGACAGACTTGCCAAGGATGAGCCTGGGAAGTCAGAGTCCCTCGAAGCCAGTGGCTGGTGGCTGGAATTATGCATTGGTGACAAAGGGGACACAGTTCCTGAGACCCGAGGGTCCTGAGTGGGCCTAGCCAGACCTCCGCTCTGTGAACCTGGACATCAGGCCAGAGGCCTGGGAGAAGATGGAAGCAGCATCTGGCGGCTTCTTAGATCTCCACAGCCGCTGGGAAAAAGTTATTGGTACATTTTATTTATTTTTTTGAGGAACCGGAGATTGAATTCAGGCCCTTGTGCTTGCCAGGCAAGTGCTTATTCTACTTAGCCATCTCCCCGGCCTTATTGGTACATTTTAGATATGTATAATGATCACATTCATCACAGGGAATTTGTGCCCGACACATCTTGCTTTTCCCCCATTCTCCTCCCTCCCTCCAACCCCTCTTTTCCTCTTTATTTATAAAACACCTGCTGCATTTTTCCTTCCGTTCTTTTCTTCCTTGTGTATCACATGGACATACGCACACCATGTTTATAGCAGGATGACTTGTAATGGCTACATCTTGGAAACTGCCCAAAAGCCCTTCAGTCGAATGGCTGAACAGTTAAAGACTTGTTTCTTCTAATACGGTGGAGAACTACTTTGCCATAGAGAAGGATATGCTCGAGACACTGCTAGCTGATGGATGCACCTTGAGACCGTACTTGTGAGTGAGATAAATCGGGTACACATGTTCAGATACCGCATTGTATCTCTGGTGTGAGCAACTGGAAGTGTAAATAAGGACCGAAATGTATCACAGATATTGGGAAACTGGAAGAAAATACTCAAATGAGGACCAGAATGGGGGTCTGGAGGGGAGAGAGGAGGCGTGGCTGCCCTTCAGTCTGCATCCTATGGGCCAAGAATGTGGATGCCTTGCCTTCCCACCCCACTTCAGATGGTCTCCAGGGGCCAGGCCCTGCCCATCCCAGCAGCGGCTCTGTGAGCACAACCAGCCCAGGCAGTGGGGCCAGGTGGGGAGGCCAGCAGAGTGTACAGGGTGCTCAGGCTGTTTCTCTATTGGACGCCAAATCCCCTGAGCAGTTCTTGGGAAAGAAAGAGTGACTCTCAAGCGTGTTCCCCTCCTCTGTACAGCCGCACAGCACTGGTGACATCCGAGGTCCAGCTCCAGGCATGTGGGACAGGACAGGCTGGAAATGGATGCCCATCCCTGCTCCTGGTCCCTGGGGGCATGAGCTGCAGGAGAAGTGACACAGCAGAGATGCAGCCGCGACGGGGATGCAGATAGGAGCACAGATGGCCGCGTGAGGGTGGCGTCCATCCATTTCGCGAGGTCCATGGGGCTTTCTGTAAGGGCAGTGGGCGTCACTGGTGTTGAGAGTCTGGCTGCTGCTTCGGTGAACTCTCCACTCCACTCTGCAGAGGAGGTGGCCTGAGGAGACACCTGCCCCAGCAACAGGTGAGGCGACTTGCTGTGGCTCCACGATGGAAGAGACGATGCCAGAGCTGGGGCGGGGAAGGAGCCCCTCGTCAGTGCTGCGTGGGTCCTTTCTGGTCTGTCTGGGGTCTTGCATAAACATTTCCTTGATTTCAGCCAAGAGAGGAATATGTGCTCATTGCCACACTACCCAGACTGACTGCTTCTGGAGCTGAGTCTGCTGTGACAGTGACGCTTCAAGGCCTCTTCTCAAGCATCATGAAGGCTGTTTCTCTATTGGACGCCAAATCCCCTGAGCAGTTCTTGGGAAAGAAAGAGTGACTCTCAAGCGTGTTCCCCTCCTCTGTACAGCCACACAGCACTGGTGACATCTGAGTGCTTATTCTGTGCTTATTCTGTGTCTGCACTGTGCAGTAGAAGAGGAAACAAAAGCAGCTTGGGGATGAGCAGACAGGGAGCTGAGCTGCGTCTGCAGGGGCACGGCCTGGATTTGCAAGGTTAGAGACAATTCGAAGAGCTGGGTGCAGCTGAAAGTGGGAGCAGATGTGAGGGTGCCCTGGGCCTCGCCCCCACTGTATTGGTGCCCCTGCAACCCGTTGGATCCCTGAGGCTGTACCTGGGTCAACACCCCTGGTGACCTTTGTCCCCCAGCATTCCTCACTTCTCTCCACTTGGATCTGATGAGTTTGTTTCTGCAGCCACAGGAAGTGGAGTTTAGGAGTATTTGGTCTTGTAAGTGAAAAGCTAATCTTACTTGTGCAGTGCTCAGAGATTATAAGGAAACCTCTTCTCTCTAGGATCTCTGTCTCTGTGTCTTCATCTCCATCTGTCTGTCTGTCTGTCTGTCTGTCTGTCTGTCTCTCTCTCTCTCTCTCTCTCTCTCTCTCTCTCTGACAGCAGAAGCCACTCGGATTCAGCTCTGTGCTTGTTTCAGCTCTCTGTCCCCAGCCTAGTGCCTGCCGCTCTCCATCCCCCACCCCTTGAGTCCCTGCATTCTTGTCTGCCATGAGGCAGGACAGAACTGTCAGGGCTTCTTAGAGCCACGTTCCATTTGTACTTGGAGAGTTTTCATGATGTAACACAGCTCAGTAAGCCATGAAATGAGCTCCAACGAGACATGAGCACTGTGAGGATATGAAAATAGAATACCGGCCCCTTGTAAGGCCTGGCTGCAGGGCTCCTTTTCACAGAGGGGCTGAGCGGGAGATGAGGCTCTCCTGTCCTGTCTACAGGCAGTGACAGAGGTGTTGAGGAGTCATTGGTCCCATGTCAACAGGCCTGGCTGCACATCTATCCCCAGCCAGGCTCATATGGATGAACCAAGTTGCACCAGGGTGACTGGAGATCACCCGAAATTTCAGAGGAGCCCCAGGCTTGGAGCCCCTTCAAGGTACCAGGCAGCACGGGGTCACCAGATGCCAGCCTCCCTGCTGCAGATTCACACCCTCACTGCCTGCATCCAAGCTTTGGGGGTGCTGAGAAGGTTCCAGTCCTCAGCGTGAATCCTTGGGCAGCTGCCTCCTAGTGCACAGGTGCTGAGCTCCAGAGGGTGCGGGGCTGGCACAGGGCTTCCTGACCTCCTGACTGGGTCATGGTAGTCTCTTCCTTGGGAATCCCCAAAGTCTGATGGCCTGGTGGGGAAGGGATGTGCAGGGCCTGACCACAGGCAGCAGCCCTGGGCTCTTTCTGGGTCCCCAAGGCCCAGAGTGACCAGCACATTCACTGAGTCTTGGGGTTTCTTTCCCAACACCTCATGGCAATGATCCAGGTGACAATGCTGGGACACTGTGAGCAGCAAGAGGGGACTCTGAGCTACTCTTTAGTAATGGGGAGATGATGGAATTTGCACAAGAAGGGTGAGCACCCTGCAGACACGGAGGCAGCAAGAGGAGGCTCCAGGTAAACCAAGCCCCAGGCAAGCGCCTGGCTCAGAAGCTCTGCACATGCATGTGCGTGTGTGTGTGTGTGTGGCATTCTGGGGCATTTGATGCACAGTGTCATTACTGAAAGACATAGCTGTTTTCTTTACAACAGATATTTTATAGATGCAAATGACTCATGTATTCTAAATCTTGACAGTCCTCAAAAAATGAAGAAGAAAATTTCTTCTTAATATCAGGACCTGGGAGCCAGGCTTCTAGACCACGTGCTCATGAGATTACGGGCCAGTGCTTGACTGTGCTCCCAGGGTGCTGAAGGCCCAGGCCCTGGCCCAGGCCCTGGGGAAACACGGGGCCTGATTCTCATCCTGGGAGGTAATGTGTAGTGGCTACGTGGACAGCGCTGCGGGTCGGTGTGAGAGCCGATGCCGCCTGCTGCGAGGGGCTCACTCGAGGGCGCCTTGCACCTCTGCACTCAGCAGGACCTTGCGTGTGTCCACAGGAGCCGTGATCTAAACGCTTCCTGATTTTAATCTCTCTAAAAATTAAGGGCTTTTTTGAAAAAGATTTGAAACAGGCTGGCCTATGCAGAAGTCCAGATCCTGGGACCTGCTACAGTAGTGGGTGGATGATGACTTCCTCTTCTCTAGCCATCCTGCCCTTGGTGCTGTGCCTGAAGTCCCCACTGTCTGTCTGTGTGGCCCACAGTCCCTGCTCTGGTGGCACTCGTGTTCCAAGTGGGAATGCCCTGTGGATGACTCTGGGCTAACTACCATTTAGATACACAGGACAGCACTTTCTTATCGCAGGGCAGGGAACTTGATCATGTGCCTCGCACCTCTGTGGGAGCCAATGGTGAGAAGACATCAAGTGGAAAGACACCAGGGACACCCCCAGCGGCAGAGGGAATCCCATAACCCCATGCTCCTATGGTCTGGAGATTCAGGAAAACTCTTGTACCACATTTTTGAGAGTAGAAAACAGTGAATTTTAAGCTATAGTGGTGGCTTTGCTTCATTCCCTTCACAGAATACCGTGAGGGAGACAGATCAGAAGGGAGGAGTGGCCCTTCTCACCTCCTGGGTCCTGGTGCCTGGGCAAGGCTCGGAGGTAACTCTGCCCATGGTGGACAGCCCAGGGTCCCTTCTGTGTCCCCTGTCCAGCAGGGCACGTCACCCTACTGCTCTGACAAACCACACCTTGGTAGAATTAGAAACGGTGAAAAGTGAGAAGTGGAAATTTTAGGTAGCTTTGCCTGCAATCGGATTGAGCTGGCTCGGGTTGTCTGGAGCCGCAGAGCCATTAGGAGTGTTCTGTGTACTGTTATGCAAGTGGCTCGGTCATTGAGGCTCACAGGACCAGAGGCTGATACATGCTGGGAAAGGAGCAGCCAAGAGTCGCTCAGCCCAAGAAGCCAGAAGCTGAAGAATAGCGGTGACCCAGCAGCAGCAGCGAGCCGGAAGCCCGGAAGCTCCCTGGACAGCCATTGGTGAGAGTTCAGGCAAGAGTTGAAGAGCGGGCGTCGCCGGTCTATGAGGATGGCAGCAGTAAGAGGTGCAGCTCAGCGGCTCACAACCGGTCAGCAAAGAAAACAACTTCCTCCTCCTCCTGCGTGCTTCATCTGGCCTGAAGCCTATTGGCTGGCTCCCACATTACCAGGCCTGGCCCACACTTTTGATTTGTTGGCCAGAATGCCAATCACCTCTGGACACACCCACAGCCACACTCAGAGCTGCTGTGCTAGGCTGCTGGACCCGCTCAATCCAGGCAAGGTGACAGTCACTATTAAGGGTCACACTGGTTGAACCGGGTCCAAAGGAGCCATTCTGTGTAGAGCTCTGCCCTTGTCTCAGATACTGGAGATGGGAAGGAGCGCACCCAGGCCGAGGAAGGGCCCAGGCTCGCGCCCGTGTCCGCTCTTCCCATGGCCGGTCCCGGAGGTGTTTCTGTGAATGGAGACCGAAGCCTCTCCGAGGAGCTGGCGCATAGCCCTCCCCTAACCAGCAAGCCTCACGGTGCTCACTGACTTCTTAGCCTCAAAGTTTGCAAAGAAGAGGTGTCCATCAGCATTTATAGCACAGAACTCGGAGCCAGGTGAGAGCTGAGAAGTGAAGTGGACGCGCCGTGTGTCAGTGCGTGTGCCTTGCTCGCAATGGACTGCGGGTCTCGACCCTGGTGTCATTGCGCAGAGCTCTCTTCTCCCCGGCTCTGAGGTGGCGCTGAGACAACCCTCATGGCACTGGGGAGGAGTCACGCCACCGGAATGACTGACTTCCAGCTGGAGCAGCGGGAAGAGAGGCCAGGACTCAGCCTGAGCTCGGCGTGGACCCACAGGGAGAATCCCAGCCCTCGCTCTGTGGCCTGGCCTGGCCAAAGGACAAGCAGGCTGGCGAAGGTTGTTAGGGTTGGTGCAGCCGTATGGCTAGGATGGCAGCCTTCCCCCAGGTCAGAGACAGCGTGTGGTGGGCTCTCGGTTCCACAGCGGCTCCTTCCAGCCAGAAGATGCTGGCCTCAGGGAGACAGACCCGGGCTGCAAAGGGGACAGGAGGCTTGGGAGAGGCTTATGTCTCAGAGGAGCAGAGGGAGGGCTCATGATGCTGAATTTCCTAACCTGAGGCCCTAAGACAAGGCAAGGGAGGATAGAACAGGGCAGCAGCTCCTGCTTATGCTGCTGGGTGGAGTCCTCGGGGCAAAGTAGCAGAGCCACAGGGAGCCTGGGGCTTTCCTTGTGTAGCCCAGAGCACCATGCCCACCACCACCAGCACAGCAGACCCTGGGCAGAGCTGGGCCTCTGATGCCCCTTGCAGCGGGCTGAGCTGAGCTTGGCTCGCCCCTCCTTTCCACCTGTCCCTTCCCAACTCAGGTGCCCTGCTCGGCTCTGCATGTGGGTGTGGTAGTCACGCTAGGCTTCTCAGCCCAGGTCCTCCTAGCCTATGTCACTTCCTTTCCACACCAAGGTACAACCTTTTGGGGTTCCCAACACTTACAGTTGGCAGCTTTTTCACAGTCCACTTCCTGACCCCATGGAGCGAGGCCCAGCGTCCTCAGCCCTTGTCCTAAACCTGCAGCCACCTTAGATTCCCAGAGCCATGGGGCTGCACCAACCACTCCAGGATGAAGTTCTCGGCGAGACCCAAGGAGTGTCCGGGACCACCAGGACAGGCAGCAGTGAAGCAGACAGCGATATCTGCATTGCAGGCTGGGTGCAGCCTGGTCAGGGGCGAGAAGGCCGTCGGGTATCAGCGAAGGACGAGGGTCCCCTCTCCAGACTAACGTAGGTGCGGAGGGGGCTCTCACTGAGGCAGGTGGAGAATTTAAGTTTCTCTTCAGTCGTGGGTGGCTCTGGTGCCTCCTTTGCTGATTTACTGAGTGACATTCTGTAGATTTACAGGGTTTTTCCTTAAGCCTGGGAACCAGGCCTGGGAGCCATCCTGCTAAACAGATTTGTGTGAGTCTCTCTGGTTGAGTGAAGGGGGCTTCCCACTTGAACAGAGTGGTGGTCTGCGGGAGATTTTCTCTTCAGGTTGGGAGGAGTCCAATTGTGAGGACCTAACGGAGCACTCTCAAGTGGAAGCAGTCCCAGGAAGGGACATAACTGACTTGACACGGTCACTTCCCTTGCCAGCTAGACAAACCTCAACTCTTAGTTTTGTTCCCCTTTCTGTTTTTTTTTTTTTTTTTTTTTTGAGATAAGGTCCCATTGCATAGCCCAGGAAATCTCAGACCTCCAGTGATCTTTCTGCCTCAGCCTACCGAGTGCTGGGATTACAGGTGTGGCCCACCATGCCCAGCTGTTTCCCCCTTTTATTTAAAACCTCAAAGCCCCAAGGGCGGATTCTGAGCCCCCTTACCTGTCCTTGCCCCTGTGGCCGCACTGATCCAAGCTCTTTCCTGCTCTGCACTCTGCTCCTGCCCTTGACCAGCGCTGAGGAGACAGAGGGCGGCCTCTGCTCTGTGGAATCCCTGAAGCTGGGCTGTCACCCTGCAACACTGGCCACAGCCGGGAGCCAGAATGCTTTGATCTATGGAAAGAAAGCAGCAGAGGTCTGTTTTGCCAGTGTACTCTGTGTAGTCTAAGAAACTAGAAAACCTCTTCATAACTTTCCCCTATATTTTAACAGTTTATGAAATTCCAAGCCAAAAGCAGGTTCACCAGTTCATGTTAATGTAAATTTTAGAGATAAGGTACAAATTTGAATACAATGGTGTTGATGGGAACAAGGTTATCATTTAAAGTGGTTAATTGTGTTGTTTTAAAAAGAAGTTCAGATTTGGACACTGGGTCACCTTGGCTTTGGAAATCGTGTGTCTGGATAATGGTGAGACGTGGTCCTGATCAGAGTTGGGAGGGTGTGGCTTCCCGCTGGCCTTTGGTATCATCTGGCGTCGGTCCTTCTACGGGAGTTACGGCAGCCCACGTGGCAGTCGAAGCTGAGCCACACTTGGTGGAGACGTGTGACAGGGTCTTCAGTCAGCGAGACAGAGATCAACAACTGCCTGAAGAGCAGGGGGCTGAGCCCCAGCTGATGTCTCCATCTCGGCCTTGGTCTCTGAGGCATCTCTCTCTGTCTTTCTCTCCATCTTTCTCTCTCTCTCACACACACACACACACACAACATCTGTACTGAGTTACTTGCTCATCTCTTGGGAAATATCAGGGATTATTTAGACCCCAGGAATGGGGCCTTGACTCTGACCAAGAACTCCTCCAAATGTTTGTCATCTTTGCCTCACTTAAATGAACAACTGCCTTCTGAGTAATGAAGCTCTGCCACCAAACCCTTTGTGTCCTTCCTCCCAGGCCACGTCTGGGCCACGCCCCGATGTCCCAATGCTCTGTGAGTGACTGTGCTGCCAGATCTGCTGGTTTGTGTAAAGAGCACTTACCCTTCAGGGTCAGCAGCAGGGATCCTTGTAGAGTTCAGACCCCATAAAAACAGGGAAAGGAGAGGCTGGGAAAGAGCAAGTGGGAAGGGGGGGCTCTGCGGTCAGCACAGCTGGGGGCAGGGGCCGCTGGGGTGAGGAGAGCTGGGCAGGCACCACCCTCATGTGCTGCGGGAGTTCATCCTTGTGGACACGCATGAGTTCCGGGCAGCTGCCAGTGACGGTGGCTGAGGGAAAGGGCTCTGTGAAAAAATAAATGCAAAAAAAAAAGGGCTCTATGGTGGTTGTAGAGTTTGTTTAAACTCCTGAATAAAGAACAGGTATAAGAAGCCCAGAAGGCAAAATTTCGTATACAAACGTGATTTTAGTTCCCCAAGGCAGCATAATGGTTTTCAATAAGAAAATTGCAGAGCAGAAATTAGTAGCTAAAAGTATTTATTTTTGTAATCTCTTAGGTGTTAATGAGAGCGTAAGGCAAATTTTAAAGGAGAAAAAAAAACCCTTTTTTAACTCTAATGTGTGAGCCCAGAGAGTACTAAGGTGATAAAATACAGCTTTTTGTACAACGCAGAATGCTTCAACATAAATTTGTAGATGAATTACTGAAACTCAGATACACCAGGAGCTTGGTTTCCTCATCTCTGACATTTTAATTTAGACCCAGAATGATTGATCACACAAATAATTTAGGAAAGTTCAAAAAGCAATGTGAATTCATCCGGGCAATTTTCAAGATTGAGAGGGAATTATGGCCCTGCAGGTGCTGCCGTCAGCTTTCAGTTGTGATGATAAAATGCCTGAGGAAGATGACTTACAGGGAAAGGGTTACTTGGGCCGGGCTGTCAGCCCATGCTCGGTGGGCTCCACTGCTTTCCTGAGGTGAGGCAGGGGCACCGGGGCAAGGCCCTGGCAGTGGGGAGCTGCTCACCTTGCGGCAGAGTGGGGCGCAGACAGGGTCGGAGAGGAGGCGGCCAGGCACGGAAGCCCGGCGTCCCAAACCACCACCCTCGCAGTTATGAGCTCTTAGGGATCACCCCACGAGTGAAGCTGGAGCCCTTCCAGTCCAGTCACTGGCCCAGAGCCCCCTGTCCTGAGCACGCGCACCCAAGGACACCTCGTGGCAGGCCATGACAGGACAGAAGCTGCTATGGTCAGGGCCTTCAGCATCCGGGCAGCTCTGGGCGGCTCTTAGGCCCCCACAGTGCACCAGGTTGGGCACAAGCGAAGACACCAAGCTTCCTGACCACAGCGCAGCCGGGGACTGAGACTGCGAAGAGTCTCGCCCAGCCTCCATCTCTTCCTCACCAGGGAGCTCCAGGAGAAAGTGCTTTTCTGTTCGATTTTTTCTTTTCTCTTTTTTTAATATCACTCTATTAACTTAGGTGAGAGCCAAGTCTCAGAAGTCATTGCCTGAGCCGCCGTGGGCTAGATAATTTGCAGCTGCAGGGCAGCAGCTGCCCCCGGCCCTGCTCACTTCCCTGGACTCCCGTGCGCCCAGTGCAGAGCGCGTTAGGGCCTCCGTGGTGACAGGCAGATGAAGCAGTGCAGCTGTCGGGCAGCTGATGGATGGCGAGTTCCCCAGGCCCTGACAGCTCCCGGCCGGCTTGTTTGCGGGCCGCTCTCTCCATCCATCACACTTGTCCTGGCTGGGGAGATGTCATCCAGGGCTCCGTAAATTCCCAAAGAGCAGGTGGAATGAATCTAATTGGGGAGGGCTCCACGCGCAAACTGACAGCCCCTGGACTGCAGAGGAGTGGATGAGGCGCAGCCTCAGGGCAGCGTGTGTCTGCTGCGCTGGGCATCGTGCTGGGCTCCGCTTCCCAAGGCCTCGGCTCTCCTTGGGCCTGCTGGCCCCAGGAGACAGACACTGACCCTGTGGCCAGTGCTCCGCCACAGGCCATTGGCAGGGAGGCTTGCCCATCAGCCCTTCCTACCCATTTCCAATATTCACCTAATGTGGGCCAAGGCAGACCGCAGGGTTTATATCGTCTCCAGAAATTAAATAAGCATACTTTCTAAGAACTTAAAAAACTATCAAATATTGGAACCTTTTAGACCTGGCAGGGCTTTCACAGGTTCGTGGATGGACGACCCATTGTGTACAAGCACTGTGAGCCACAGGGAAGAACGACAAGGGACCTGCTGGCCAGCCCTGTGGGCCACGGTCCACTCCTGGGCGCCATCCTGCCTGGCTGGCACGCTGTGTGGAGCGGAGTGCTCGCTGGAGTTAGAGGGTGGGTGACGGCTGTGGCAAGTGAGCACCTTGGTCCTAGTCTTGGGTACTCTCCTCCCTCTGCGGGGACAAAGCATCCGACACCCAAAATGAAGGCAGGAAAGGCTGAATTAGCTCGCAGTTGCTGGAGGTTTCAGGCCGTACTCAGCTGGCTCCAAGGCAGAGGGACACATGGCAGAGGGCAGCCGTTCATGGCGGCAGAAATCAGCAAAACAGCAAGCGCAGGAGGAGGAGTAATGGCAGTGACAGCAGCACAGAGCAGCTGCATCTCCCTTGCGCGACATTCAGGCCTTCCTCCCCAGGCCGGTGTAGCACTCACACCCCTAATCCCAGCAGCACTCACACCCCTAATCCCAGCAGCACTCACACCCATATAACGCAGAAAAGGCTTTATTATGAGCCAAGTTCCAGATTTGGCTCTGCGTAGGCCTCAAAGTGAAAGAGTTGGAGCCATGTCCCCAGATGGGCTTATGATCCACTCAGGTGGCTGACAAGGCACAAAGAGAGTGAAGGAGATGAAAGAAAGCTGGGTAGAGGGGACAGATGGCCCAGGGACGATGTCCCTGCTGTCAAAGAGGCAATGTGGGACCCATGCTGCACATGATGGTTTCGGAGGAGAGCATAAGGGAGTTGTACCTGCTGTTGGTGTAAGAGTCTTAAGATGCCCTCTGATGCTTGGCCACTCCCATGGCGGAGAACAGGAGCCATCTGGGTGGGGAAGGGAGGGGCCAGGAAAGTCCCGGCAGATTCCTGTCTGGGCTGGTGGCCCATGGGCAGGCCACGGCTGGCAGGAGCAGGAGGCAAACACAGGGTTCTGGGAGCTGTCACTGCATTGCGGGCTGAGCTCCAGGGAGTCGGATTCCACAGGAAGAAGGGACACCTGGGTCACAGTGGGTGTCTGGACTGAGGGCCGCTGTCATGGCGGGCACTGAGTATCACATTTCTTAATGGTTTTTAAAGACCTTTATGAGAAAACCAAAACCCTGACCCTGCCATCCGGCCAAGAAAACGCTGCCTTTGTGGCGTCCTCTCTCGGAGCTCGACTCCGTCACTGAGCCAGGGCTGCACACACGCATGGCTCAGGGCAGCTGTTGTGCTCCTGCCGGAGCTCTGCGTGGGACACTGAACTTCCTCCCACTTCTGATCTTCAGCAGCCTCTGACAATGGCCCTTCAGGGGCGAACACCCAGTCCCTGGCAGCCGTGCTCTGGCACCGAGAGCTGGCTCGCGTGCGCATGCTCCTGTCTGGAGTGATGCTGGGTGAGCATTGCCCCAGCTCCCTGCTGCTCCTGTTCCGGGAAGGGTCTGCCAGGCCCCCGGCATGGCTGTGAGCTCACAATCTTTGGCATTCGTGTGCTAAGTTTGATGAGCTCCTGCGTTCTAGTCTCGTTGCAGTCCCCTAAGTGGGCCTTTTTTCATATTTCATGCCCTGGTGGGAGTGTTGGACTCCTCTTCTACAGCTGCTTTATGTCACTCCACACAAAGCTGTCCTCCACTTCCATCCACGTCATCAAAGCGATGAGTCCCCTTCCCTTTAACGGCTGCATAGTGCTCTGGTCAGTACCTGTGCCTCGGTTTCCTAGTCCATCCACACTGAGGGATGCTGAGGAACTGGCAGCGCTGCGATCAGCACTCACCACTGAGTGCTACGCATCTCAGGCTTGCTGAGAGCGGATTTTAAATGGTCTCTTCACAAAACAGAAGTATCTCAGGTGTCCTGATGTATTAACAAGCTTGATTTAATTTCACCACATTATATTTACCAATCCTAATGTCACCTTATGCTCCATAAATTGTACAATTGTGAGTTTTCAGTTTTTAATATTTTTTTAAAAGTGAAGGTCAGAAAGAAAATCCCCTCAGTCCTTCAGGATGCCCAAGGTTGCCCACTCCCTCTGGTTGGCAGCGAAGAAGATGGGTGCCCCAACCCTTCAGAAGCAAGGACTTGCATGACCAGCCCTGGCCTCACCAAGCCCAATGTCGTTTGCCTCCCAAGATTCCTTCCCAGCTCCGATGACCAGCCCTGCACAGGCACCCTCAGCTCTGCGAGTCCCTCCTGCCCTCATCTCTGCTCCTGAAGGGCTGTGCTCTTCTGAGCAGGAGTAGATGAACCACTCCTGGGCACCTTCGGAATCTTCCTCAGTACTTTCCATGGTGCCGACGTCATTACTATTCAGTTTGATGCACAGCTACCTGCCCCGTGCCTCCATCCTAGGTGAGGGTCCTAGGTGAGGGTCCTGCAGTCTCAGGTGAGGATCCTGGGGTCCCAGGTGAGGGTCCTAGGTGAGGGTCCTGCGGTCTCAGGTGAGTGTCCTGTGGTCCCAGTTGAGGGATCGTTTGTTCCCAGGTGAGGGTCCTGTGGTCCCAGGTGAGGGATCCTTTGGTCCCAGGTAAGGATCCTGGGGTCTCAGGTGAGTGTCCTAGGTGAGGGTCCTGCGGTCTCAGGTGAGTGTCCTGTGGCCCCAGGTGAGGATCCTGGGGTCTCAGGTGAGGGTCCTGAAATCCTAGGTGGTAGTCCTGAGCTCCTAGGTGAGGTCCTGCAGTCCCACATGAGGGTCCCATGTGAGGGTCCCAGATGACACGCCTACAGTCCCAGGTGAGGCTCCTGTGGTCCTCACTGATCACCATCTTGCTGGCCGAACTCAGCTTTTACTTCTCAGGCTATACGGCTTCCTGCCTTTCAACACGTAACAGACCTGGTAGAGGACTTGGGATGACTCCCGGGGTCTGTACGGAGCTCTGTCCCCTATCCAGGAACACCCATTTGGGGAGCCACATGCCTTGAGCGGACAGTAGGGTCCTGATGCCAGACAGCTCCGGGAGGAGTCGGCCTTCCTACTTCTGCCCATCTCCATACCCCTGCATGCCCCACTGCCAAGCAGGAGCCATCAGGATAACCACACTGCTCCGCCTCAGCCACAGGAGGGCTCTGGACACACTTACTATGGGCACAAAGAAGCGGGGGAGGGTGACTGTGTTAGCTCTGTGTGCCAGGGCCAAGTGTCCAATATACACACAACTGAAAGGAAGAGACAGTTTGAGTGGCTCGTGGTTTCAGAGGGTGCAGTCCATGGTAGGTTGGCGCCGGGCAGGAATGTCATGGTGCAGGGGTGTGGAGGAGGGGACTGCTCACCTCACAAAGCCTGGAAGAGGGGAGCAAGGAAGAGCCAGAGACAGAGAGGAAGGGACAGAGCAGTACACGCCCCTCAGATCTGATGACAGCAATGCTGGCACCAGCTGGGACCCCTCCTGTCAGCACAGCTAGTGAATGAAGCCATCCATGGGTTAATCAGGTGATGGGGTTATCCCATATGGTCCTGCCATTGCTCAGGCCTTATCCACTGGTGGGCAGGCCTTCCACCCAGGGCTTTGTGGCACGGGACTATCACAGTGCATAGATGGGGGGGGACAGGAAGGAATCCTGTACACCCTGATGGGGTGCAGGGCAATGTCGCGTGATTCAGAGCTCACAGGAAGAGCAGGAGGAGCTAGGCCTGGCATCCGTTGATGCCCGTGGAAGGCGTGCTCTGAGACGGGTGCAGGGCTGACAACCGCATGTGGCGAGAAGAGATCCAAAAGTATATGAAACTATGATTCTGGTGATGGCCACCAAGGAGCTTCGGCCGGGCTTAGAGAAGAGAGGGCCAGAAAAGCTCCCGGAGGCAGAGCTGTGCAGGACAGGATTGGGAAGCAATGGCGGTGGTCAGCAGGGGCGCAGGGCACCAGTGAGGGTCCTTCGTGGAGGTGAGGACGGCTGGGGGGGGGCAAGAGAAGGGGAGGAGCGGGGAGGGCGGAAAGCGATGTAGAGAACAGGAGCAAGAAGGGGGCTGGGAGACAGCTCAGGGGAATAAGGGCCTGCCCGGCAGCGCAAGGTTCCGAGTTTGATCTGGTATCTCAAAAAGAAAACAGGGAACAGGGAGAGAGGCGGAGTTAGACAGACAGGAGCGGAAACAGAGATGGTGGGCAGCAAGAGACAAGGATGACGAGTACATTCCCTACCCTGGGAGCCAGGGACACCCTGGGGAGGCGCCTGTGGGTCTCCAGCAGGAGCGCGCTGGCTCTGAGCTCCCCTGCCGCCTGCCGTCCTTCCGCTGCGCTTGTCCCAGGGAGCACTGCCAGCCACTGCCATGGGACCTGGCGGTCACAGGTGTCACACCAGACGCCCTCTCCGGCTGCTCCTCCTCTGCCATCTCACCACACCCTCACCTGTCCTTCATTTCTCCACCTGGCGTCCTGGGGTGCACAGCTGGGCCCTCCCTGCTCCATGGGTTCCCAAGCCACCGAAAGTTAATGTTCTGCAGTTGAGATCACTCTGCCATCCTCTGGGAGGTGTTTAATATTGTTAATCACTCCTCGCTTAGCGCCCGCCTCACTGACATTTTGTCTCATTACTGAACTGTTTCTGCAGGGTTATATCGACTCTATAAGCCATAACCAGGAAACATGATTTTTATCTAAAACTGAGCTGCAGGAATAACACATTGCTGTAAGTCCCATAATAATATAGCCCTCCTTTTACCTGGAGAAAAACTTCAAAAAAATTTTTTTGCAATTCTGAGAATTGAACCCAGGGGCTTTACATGCTAGGCCTGGCTTTTCATAGTGTTATTTTTAAGATAAGGTCTCACTAAGTTGCCCATGTTGGCCTCAAAACTCACTTTCCTGCCCTGCTCCCTCAAGTCTAGCATTATGGACATGCCAACGTGTGTCTCCTAGAAATCATTTTTATATTTTATGCATTTTTGAAGAGATGAGTGCCGTGAACTCTGCCCCTGGTGTAGAGTGGTGCCCTGGAAGCTGGGTGTCCCGGAGCTCGGGAGCGCCCCCCTCGTGGGGTTGGGGTGGCCCCAGCTCACACTGAGAGGGGACATGTCATTCCCTCAGCTCTTCTTCCCATGGAGACTCATTCCCTAGGTCAGTTTCTCCCTTGCAGAGTTACTTACATTGTCTGGCTCTCTACTGGTTTTGAAATTGGGGTTTCAAGCGCACAAACTGCGGGCTCTGTGCCATAAAATCCAGTCCGGCCAACGTCACCCACAGAGTGACAGTGTGGGACATGGAGTGCCACTGTCTGCCTCCCTGCCTCAGCAGGGAGGGCAGGAAGCTACCTAAGTCCTGTTCACCTACAGGAGCTGCGGACGGTGGGAAAAAATTTGCCAGCTAACAATGGCTGTGATAAAGTTTGCTTAAAAGTGGGGAAAAAAATGTATGTAATGTACATGCACACTCAGAGTACACGGTGAATGTTAACACTCAAAAACATTACAGCGGAAACATGAGTAGCATGTAGAGTAAAGAGGCATCCCCCGGAGCCCCACAAGCCCGCCCCTGCACGGATGCGCCCAGCCTTTCTCTCCCTGGGGGCTTCCTGCAGCTGCCCCGGAGTCCTCTTTCCTGAGTGTCCTTGGTTGCGCTGTTGCGTCTGCCCCCACATCCTGAGCCAATCTGAAATGTTTGCCCTTCTTGAGCCAGCCAAATAGCTCAGGGGATTAAAGCGCCTGCAAGCAGGCTCAGGGGCCAGGGTTTGACCCCCAGGCCTGCCTGCTGGCCCTGCCCCGGGGGTGTGCTGAGATGGTGATTGAGACTGGGCGTGGTGGTGCACCTGTAATCCCAGCTCTGGGGAGGCTGTGAACAGGTGGATCACTGAGTCCGATCTAGTAGTGAAAACTGAGCATCCTGTAGACCCTTGCCTAAAAATACAAAAATAAAAATAAGAATAAAAATAAATAGATGTTTACCTCTCAAGATCATTCTATTGCTGGGAAGGGTCAGACACTGCAGAGCCAGGTGGGGTAAGGAAGGCGCATGGAGACCGCTGTCAGGCGCCAGGAGCCCACCTTTCTGCGGAGTGCCCTGCAGCAGCACTGTTTACCGCATTTTTGATCACAGTCCATGAACGGGCAGGACAGTGGGCAGAGGCTGTCCAGAGCTGGGGGAGAATTTTAAGGAGAATTAATGGCAAACTTTTTTATTTTGCTAATATTAAACAATAATTTAACTGTTCATGATTTTGATCATTTCTCATAAGCTTATTGGATGGTGATTTTTTTTTTTTTATAGTCTCAAACGTGGTTTCTTTTTTATTTTTTAAATTTTGAAAAGTCTTTTATCTATCTATTTATTTTGTACAGGGTCTCGGACTCATACTGGTCCTCTTGTCTCAGCCCCCCCCATTGCTGGATTGCAGGCTGCCTGGCTCAGCGTGGGACCAGTGCAGCATGTGGTGCCGGGGATAGAACTCGGGTCCTTGTGCTTGCCAGGCAGGCACGTAGACCACTGAGCTATCTCCCCAACCCCTCAAACTTAGTTTCAAATGCCCCTCAACTGAGAAATGGATGAAAATAAGATTAAAAAAATATATACAATGGAGGATTACTCAGCTCTAAAGAAAGATACATGCAAGGCTTTTGCAGGTAAATGGATGCAACTAGAGACCACACTTGCAGGTGAAATAAATCAGCCCATCATGGGTAAGCGTCATACTGTCTGCCTAGCGTAAGAGCCTCCGAGAATACGTAGGACCAGAAAGGCACACTGGACACTGTGAAAGGGAGGGGAACTTCAAAGGGAAGGACAACTGGGGTGAGGGAGAGGAGAAGCGAAGGAGAGGCGCCTGTACGCAGCACTGATGGCTCTGTTGCTGATTTCTGCCGGCCTATTGAAAGGAGCAGTTACTGCTTACATTTAAAAATAAAATGTTGGCCAATTTTCTGGACCAATTCTGATTGCCTATATCTGATAATCTGAACAACTAATTTGAAGTCAACACTATGCAATACAACATTGTTGAATTCCTATCATTTTGTTTAGCGAAATTCTGAATCATTTCTAGTTTTTGTTTTTAAACTGTTTTCCTTCTCTTTCTTTCAAAACCAAATTAGGTTCAGCCATATACTCCTGGGCTCTGCAATGAGGCACCTCGGTTCCTTCCCTGGGTGTCTTGGGTATCGAATGCTTCTGGAGCAGAAGCAAACAGGTGGTCCTAGGACCAATGCTGGGAACCCTGCACCCCGTGCCTCCCCAGCAGCCCCCGAAGGCCTGGGCCAGAGAGAGAGAAACTGTGACGTGTCCAGCACACACCTGCTCTGCACTGGAACATTAGTCCTGCACATCACTGATGCAAAGTGCTCTGTGCCCGCCCCTGGCAGCCAGGGCTGTCCTTCGCCGTGTGGGGGAATCACAGCAGAAAACAAAGGCTAGGTGCCAGGGCCCTGCACCCCGGGTGTTGGTTGAGGACGCAGAGCAGCATGCTGCTTGGCTTCATTTGGCCAGCATCTTTCAAAATTAACAGACCATGGCGCTTTGTTGTCCTGGGCTGAGCTCTGATTAAAATTCCATCAGAAACTCTTGCCCTGGAGCAGGGCGTGGGAACAGCCCGAATCGCTGACCTGCGAGAGCCCTGTACCACTTTCTGGGACAGCGAACCCTGCACTTCTCCACCATAAGTGGGCGAGGCGTCTCCGAGCTCAGCCATTTCGAGTCAGGCAGAATCATTTATGTCACATTCGGCCACAGTGATGTTCCAGTCCCGGTGGCAAAGACCTTTCGGTGTGGGTGCTCCGTGAACTTGCCCCAAAGCTCAGGGACGGGAGAATCCTGCGAGGTCAAGTAGCTGAAGTAAGTGACAGATCCCGCCCTCGCGTGGGCAGCCCCATGAGACGCCCTGGGTGTGGCGCCCATGTTCCAGGCGGCCAGGTCCCGAGCATGGCGCCCGTCACACACGCAGGCCGTGCTGCGGGCTGGGCCGCTGGCAGGCCAGGGCAGTGCGTGGCAGGCCTGTCTCAGTGCCCCGGGTGCAGGGCCCTGGCGCAGAGCCTTTGCTTTCTGCTGTAATTGCCCTACACGGCGAAGGACAGCCCTGGCAGCCAGGGGCGAGCACAGAGCACTTTGTATCATTGAATGTGCAGGACTAATGTCTGCGTTGTTCCTGTGCAGAGCAGCGTGTGCTGGACACGTCACAATTTCTCTCTCATGCCCTTCCCTTCCTCTCCCGTCTTCCCCAATGCCTCTTGGTCCCCTTCCCACTTGAGAAGAACCCATCTCCCTACTTCCCTTTATTTATTTATTTTTTTAAAAATTCCTTTATTTATTACAGTGTCTCGCTACACATCACGGATTCTTTTTTCGCGGGGGTGGGGTGTGAGCTCAGCCGGCCCTGCGCGGAGGGGCTGGCATGGCATGTGGTGCTGGGGCTCGAACCGCGGTCCCTGGGAGGCGCTCTAGACCGCTGAGCTATCTTGCCAGCCCGCCTACTTCCCTTTATCTAACTTTTATGTTCTTTTTTATACCTTGGGTTCCCCTCCTCAAGGAACTGTGTGATATGGAAGTGTGTGTGCCTGCTGCCCTGCTTGCCGTCGTGGGCTCAAGGTGCCTCCGTTTCCCACAGATGGCCCAAGTTGATCCTTCTTGGTGGCAGTGTAGTGCTCCACCTGTGTAAAAACCACATTTTCTTTGTCAACCCCCTGTTGATGGACATGTAGCTTGCTCCCAAGCACTAGCTATTACTAATTGTGCCACTGTAAACGTGGGCGTGTCAGTGTACACAGTGCCTCTAACTCTTGGGAAGATGCCTATTGATTTCCATAGTGGTTGCCCTAGCTCGCATCCCCACCAGCAGCATAGAGGGTCCCTATCCCCACAGCCTCGCCAGCACTTGCTATTACTTGATTTCTTGGTGGTGGCTGCTCTGAGGTAAGGTGGAAGCCCCGTGCTGTATTAATCGCATTCTTCTGGTGGCCAGCGATGTTGCCTGTCTCCTCAGATATTTACTGGTGTCTTCTTGCATTGGTCCATTTTGCTTATGCCTTTTCTGATTGAGCCTTTTATTTTGGGGGTCTAATTCCTTTCAAGTTCTTCACCTATTCTACATATTAGTTCTCCATCTGAAGAACGGCTGGCAAATGTTTCCCCCATTCTATAGGTTAGAGCACTTATTTTTAAGGAGGGAAAATAGATAACACCGACGGTGCCTCTCGGTCTGGAGAAATAATCTCTTGATGTCTTGCTCTCAAAACTTTAAAACACACTGGGTTCCTGTGGTATGAGAGTGTGATTCTGCACAGGCTGGGCGGCAGCTAGAACACCTAGCGTCACTTAGGAGAATGGGGAGGCTAGGAGAAGAATGGGCACAGCATGGGGACAGGCGGTCAGGAGGACCAGCACGGCCACGTGGCATCGAGAAGGGTGACTTCAGGGCAATGGGGCGCCTCCAGAGGAAGGCGCACTGTGACAGTGTCCTCACTGGCCAGCAGGAAGGCAGCTGTCGGTCCCAGCAGTAACCCTGCTTGTGCTGTTAATACCAGTGTGCTGAGGTACGCAGCGGTGGGGACCCATGTGTCACCAGAGAGTAGCCAGGGTGTCCAGTGGCACCGTGTGGCCTCCCCATTTGCCTTCACGGTTCCCTCCTCAGTTCTCCACTTGGCTGCGTGCCCAGGGGTTTCTGGTTTCTAGGGGGACCCAGCTAGTGAGCATGGTAGTGGGTGGAAAGGCAGGAGGCAGGGTGGCTCCGGGGCTTCCTGTCTTCCTCCTTGGCTGGCAGTGGCATGGCCACGGTCACTTTGTCCCTGGAGCCCCGCCCTGCTGGTGTGCTGGGTGCTGGCACTGCTGTCTTCCATGTGTCCATGGCCTCTACCGGCCACAGGCTGGCTCCACATCCCTCTTTGCCTGTCCTAATCTCCCACACGTCCACCCCGCAGGCTGCCCAAAGCCTCACTGCAGGGGCTGCATTTCACTGTTCTTCTGGCTTTTTCCTCTAGGGAAGCTGAGGGTGTGCAGGCCCTGACCCTTGAGTTCATTCTTGTAAAAGTGATTGTAAAAGTGTGCATAACTCCTGGCTGGCAAGAGATGGCAGCACATTTTATACATGAAGTTGAAATGATAACAGGGCTAAAGGGGGTCATTACGCAGAGATTAAAGTAGACACTCACCGGAAACAGTGTGGTCTTCAAGAGAGAAGTGCACTTGAGTCGAGCCTGGAATAGTTTCATGTGTTGGCAGTGGGAATCTGCAGAGCCTGTGGATTGCCAGAAAGCCTGGGCTTGGCTCATAGGAGACAGCAGTGGCCACTGGCTCGCAGCAAGGAGAAGCGCGGCTTGCTTGATGGGAAAGCAGGGCCTGGCCAGTTACATTATTTCTAGGATGGGCGATCTAAGGTGCCGACACCTTGGGCTCGGTTTATGTGCCTTGAGGTCAGGCTTCTATCCTTTGCTGCACCCACAACACTAGCTTCTCACTCAAGGCTCCTGTGAGGGTTTCTGGTATGATAGGCCTGGAAGAAGAAACGCAGGAACAGGTTCCAGAGCACAGACTTCTGTCACTCTGGGCTGCGTTGTGTCCGGAAGTTGCCATCTTCTTAAATGGGCAACTTTTAAATTCCAGGTTTCTTCTTTTCTTTTCTCTCTTCCCCTCCTGCTGTCCTGCCTCACCTCTCCATCCCTTGACTTTGACCTCTCATCCTTAAGTGGCGCTGAGGATCGCGCCATCTTCTTACGGTGGCTTCAAGCTGAGCATCGGGCAGATCCTGCCTAGCAGGGCTTGGCCATCTCTGACCCAGAGGAGACAGAGGAGTGATAGGGTCCTGTTACCAAAGGCCCATCCGGAAAAGAGCACTGGGTCCTACGAAGCGCTGACACTGCAGGAGGACCGGGCCCGACCAAGTGCTGACGCCGCAGGAGGACCACGCTCCACCAAGCGCTGATGCTAACAGGCATCAGTTTACTGAGCCACAAAGGTGGGAGGGCGACTGACTCCACGCATGCTGGTTTCTCCACGTGTATGTTTCACGTGGCAGTGCTCTGTGCACAGAGCTCCATGCTGTGTGCCCAGTCTGGGCTGGAGAGATGAAAGAGTAGATTTTAAGTTTCTTGCCTTTTAAGAAGCTGTGAAACCAGCCAGACAGACAGCACAATAGCATGAAAACAGTAAATAAAATTCAGTGAGAAGTTATAAAATACACCCTTGCCTCCCATGGCCCTCTGATTGGAGTCCCTGCGTGCCATTGTCCTTTCCTTGTGGCAGCTGCAGAGTGAGTGGCAGGGAGGCCATGCCCACAGGCCCAGGCCTGCTCCCCCTTTCAGCTGGGCCGAACTGGAAAGGCTCATTTGTCCAGACCAGAATGGACCACGATGGCAATGGCAATGGGTTCGTCCAACTCACCGCCCTCTGTCACATGGCCGTTTCAAAGGCCCTTAGCAGCACACGTGGCTGTCAGCGCTCTTGACCCCATGGATGGGGGAAGATTTGAAAGGGTAGTCAGCACCGCAGAGGAGCACGAAGACCTGGCAGTAGCGGTGGGCGTGGGCAGGCTGCTCTCTTAGGACAAACATGTTTAGGGACAAAGGTAGACCTCAAGTGGTGCAGCGTAGACACAGCTCCCTGGTGACGGGGCTATTCCTCAGGGGCAGTGATCAGACCCAGCTGACCCTAGCTGCTGCCTGAGAGAATTCTGGCTTTTACGTTCAAATTGCTCCCAGTTCTGATAGGGAAATACACTCAGTTGTAGAAGGAAATGTCCTTTAAATTCTTCTTATGGTGGAAGAAAATTGAGAGGAAAGACTACGGGGTCTCAGTTCGGTTCATAGCAACTTATCTAGTGTATTTCATTTACACGGCTGACGGAGACCTTTCAACCAAATGTCAGATGATCTTTACATTTAAAGCCCTGAAAATAGAAATTTGCAATCGGGGCATTAGGAGACTGTAGTTCAGCAGATAGGATCGTGGCAGTACCTTTTCTATCAAAAGTTAATTGAGTTTAAGTGAAGGCAATTTGGCTGAAGTTGAAAAATCAAACTGGGGCAGAAGCTGGCCGATAAATGAGTGCCTTAGGAGTAGAACACTCTGGAAAATTAGCTAAATGGAGGGCGATTGGCCCAGCATTTGCATACTTAATTAGGCCACAAGTCCCTCTTTGAAGGTGACACGCTGTGCACACGTGCAGTGGCTGGGGGGACCTGTGCTCCGTGAGATGTGGGACCACAGTACCCAGAGCCCACCCCTGTAGTGCACCACGGTTCCTGAGGGAATTTAACAGAGCTGGAGGGGCCAGGATCTCTGTGTGGAAAGTGCTCCGTGAGTGTATTTTAAACTCATAGTGACTTTAGTTCTCAGAAGGGCGTGAGATTTTATTGGTGTTTGAACCTCACTGATCAGGGCCATTCAACATTCGCCTGAGTAGAGTCATCTTGAAGACTACACAGCCTGTGAAGGTGGGAGTCCAGCCCAGCCCTCTACCACGAGGGGCAGTGGCCGTGCAGCAGAGGTCCCGGCACAGAGTGGTGCAGAGCAGTGATTTTTCTTTTCAGAGCAGTGATTTTATTTTATTTTATGTATTTGGTACAGAGTCTCACTACGCAGCTCCAACTTGTAGTGATCCTCCTGTTTTCGGACTCCCCAGCGCTGGGATGACAGGGGTGCACACCACGTCTGGTCTCGGTGGTTGGCTCAGCACTGGATCAAACCCCAGTCCCTGTGCTTGCCTAAGCAGCTCATAGTCCGCTGAGCTATCTCGCTGGCCCTCAGAGCAGTGATCTTAAAGGAAGTGTCAGATAAGCTGTGCAGTGCTGGCCCCGCGGCAGTGGTGCGAAATTACTACTCTGCTCTCACTGTTCTTTCATTGGTTAGTGCCTTAGTATCTTAAAAGTGTTTTGGGAGATTTTTCAAAGGAAAAAGAGAGAACCCTCCCAGTTATGAGTCCAGGTGGGAACCCGCAGGCCTACACTCCCGTGAGCATGGTGGGGGCTCTGCGTGTGCCCACTGCCTCCAGCCAGAGTACTGCCATGTACTGCTCATGGCGTTCACTCCCCCCCTGCAGAGCTGTGCTGGGCAGGAGTCCAGTGTCCTCCTAACAGCACCAAACAGTACCGACAGCTTTGCCCACCCCAGAGGCTGAGGCAGGGAGGTTCAGCCATAGCACACGTGATGGTGAGAGGTGGGTCTTTCAGGAGACAGTCCCTGCCCTTGCACAGAGGCAGGAGGAGCTTGTGTGCCTGGCCTGCCCGTGAGCAAGCAGTGAGAAGGCACTGTTTGCAAGCCAAAGCCGGGACCCACCCTCCCTGGGCGGGTGCCACGGGGCCCTCCCCGGCACTGTGCTGCTGCACCTTGGCTGTGGACTTCTAGGTTCTGTGAGTGACAGGAGATACGCTTCTGCTGCTTCTGTGAGAAAGCCGTCCACTGGTGCATTAGCCCAAGTGGGTGGTGACGCCATCTTCTAGGTGGGCAGCTGGGATGCAGGGAGCAGGGGCAGACCGGAGCCTGCACGCTGCTGTGTGGACAGCAGGGGAACCCACCCTGTGAGCAGTGACTGCTGCGTTCCCAGATCCGAGCTGTGGTCCCAGCAGGCCGACCCTGCAGGGCAGCTCATGGTGGGTTTCCTGAGGAGAAGCTTCCGAGTTACCCAGCAGCCCTGTGTGGAGGGGCCAGGGCTTCTTTCCAGACAGGAGCCACTTTCTCCATTCTGCGCCCTGTCTGGGGTCAGTGGGGCAGTGTCACCTTGGCCAATGTGTGTCCCACAGCACCAGGGAAAACAAGAATGAGCTAATTGTCACTGGATCCATAAGACCTGCTTCAGTACGGGGGCAGCAGATGTGCCCCAGGACAGAGGACAGGGAGATGCATTGATTGGGTCAGAGGATAGAAACTGGAGACTCCCTGAACAAACATGAGTTTGCTCTGTACATAAAACTGAAATAGCAGGCCCGGCCAGATAGTCCAGGGGACTAAAGCACCTTTGTAGGCAGAGACAGAGACAGACCGGGCATGGAGGTGCATGCATGCAATCCCAACACTTGTGAGGCTGCAAACAGGAGGATCACTACAAGTCTGATCTATGTAGTGACACCCTAGAGACCCTGCACTAAATACATTAAAAAAAAAAAAAAGAAAGAAAGAAATAGCCAGGACCAACTCTTTACCCTAAGGACATGTCCCATAGCAAATAGGTTTCCACCTGGTTTTCTGTCCCAAGACTGCTGGAATCCTGCTGCCTGGTTCTGGGTCAGCCACTGCGGTTAGCGGATCACACACAAGTGTGCTCCGGTTCCACCCAGCCGCCACCTGTCCCGATTTCACTCTGTTCTTCTGGCTCTTGGACCCCACAGGCTTGCAGGTGTTTGTGTCTGTACCTGTGAGGTAGTTTTCTGTCTCTTTCTGCGAGAATTTCCTACAGTGGCTCACAATGGTGCAGATATTTTAGAGATGCATAATTGGGGCATGTGCTCCAGGAGTAGGTCGGGTTGAACTGGGGGGCACAGGGTGGAGTGGCGGCTCCTAACCCCTCAGGGGACCGGCCAGCCCACTGTCGTCCTGCTGTCACAGGTGCTGGTTGTCCAGGCAGGGGACAAAGCCATCCCCCTCGGCCCAGCTGCTTTCCAGCTGAGGATGACTCATCCTGGAACTGCAGTCATGGAGACTGGAACTGGCTCAGAAGCTCCCGGCTCCAGAGAACCCCTCCTTGGTGGCGTCACCGTAGCTAACTTCTGGTGTCTGCGCCCAAGGTCCCGCCTCACGGATAGCCCTGGAGTGCTGGGTCTGAAGCCAGTGGCCTGGATTCCGCTGTCTCCTCTGCTGCCTACACATTGCCATGATGACCGTGACCTGCCTGCTCACTCATCCTTGCTCCTGCCTGCACTTCCAGCCTTCTTGGTAGCATAAGCTGGGATCGCAAGGCCAAGTTCTGGCCCTGAGGGCTGGGGAGAGAGGGGACACTTCCTCCCCAAGCTTGCTGTCCCCATCCTGCTGTCCCCATCCCATCTCTGTCTTCCCTCACACCACAGCAAAACAGAAAGGTGGCTTGCGGAGGTGAAAGCCTGTCCCTCCCCAACCCCAGGAGCACAGGAGAGCACAGGTCCTGCATGAGGGGACTACGAGGGACTCGCTGGCTCCTATCAAGCCTGTCTGTTAAGATGCAGAAATGTAAGGCTCACCTCTTACAGCATTTCAGTTCAGTTGCCAAGACTAATTCAGACACTGGTAGTAAGTCAGGCAGAAACCTAACCACAGCGAGAGGGGCTGGCAGCCAGGTGACAAGGAACCAGGAGCATCTCTGTGCAGCAGCTTGCTCAGCTGCTTCCTGGATAAAAATCAGGACCTCGGTGACATGTGGCGCTAGCAGAAAAGCTTGAGTGTATCTGCGGATTGATCTCTCATGGCTGTCAAGTTTATAGAGTCATAGCTGTGTTAAGAGGAGACTGAACGGAGAAGGGATTCCTGGAGCTCAGGTCCTGGACAAGCTGGCAAGGCTCACTGCACCTAGACCTGGGACATTAGGGCAGAAGATGTACATAAGCACTCAGCCGCGAGGCCCAGTAGAGCTAGGGCGGAGGCCAGCATAAGCCCGAGCTGCCTCCATGCTGGGGAGCAGCCTGCTAGGGGCTGGCCTCCCACTCACTAGGAAAGAAAAGAGGTGCAGGGTGGTGTGTGCAGCTCCTGGGTCCCGGAACCCACCAGAAGCAAATAGGTTTCTAAGTCCACAGTGAATGGAGCCCACCAAGTTCATGTCTACTAGAGATGGAAGAGACTTTTTTTTTTTTTTGCAGAACCGAGGATTGAACTCAGGTCTGTGCACTTGCCAGAGAAGTACTTATTCCACTGAACCATCTCCCTGACCCCTTGGAAGAAACTTTTTTGAGTGGTGGGGTCTGGGTCCAAAGCTCTTGAGCAGGAAGCAGCCTGGGCCTGGGAGCCCTGTAGGAAGAGGTTCGGGCAAGCTCAGCACATACTGACGTGGAGATAGGGAACACCAGAAAGGGAGGAAGCCAAGTCCGCACAGCTCTGCCCTGCTGCCAGCCGTGGGCTGCGGACCTTGCTGCCTGCGTCTGTGTGTGGCTGTCTCCTACCCCCTCGCCTCCACTTTCACCCTGGTCCATCGCAGAGAAGGGCTGAGCTTTCGGGTCCCAGGTTTGCAGGCCCCAGTGAGTTCCCCTGATCCCGAACACAGCTGGCTGAAGCTGGATGGAGCATGCAGATGGGGTGTGGGGACGTTTCCCTGAACGGGGGTGGGTGGGGATGCTGAGCCCAAGGAGGAGGGTGTGAGAGAGAGAGAGTCTTTGCTGACAGCATAAGCTCACAGCTGCTTTGGGGGCCCCACTGCTGAGCTTCTCCTGTCCTGTCCTGTCAGGCAGTGGCCCCTGAGCCTGGTAGGTTGTGGGTACTATGCCATGAGGGGCTCCACATCTGCTATCCTCCTGTCTCTCTCCACTCTCTCTGCCCCACTGGGGAAGCCAGGAGCCGAGGGGAAGCTTCCCAGGAGGAGAAGCCTGGCGCCTTGAGATCTGGGCGGAGGGCAGCCCGGCCCTGAGAGGCTGGCTTGTGTGTGGGGAGCTGCGGTCACACTAAGCCACCTAGACCCCTCATGCACCTTGGGCCTGGCTGTATTCCTACAGTGGAAGACAGGCTGGCAAAGTTCGGCCACTCCTGACGTCCTCCACTGTGGCTTAAGGTGTGGAGAGAGGTGTAAGGGAAGGGCAGGGGCCCACAGCAGGGCCCAGGTGGCAGATGGCACTGGTTGAGGGGTCCTAGAGGGGCGTAATAGGGTGGGAGGTCCAGCAAAGCACCCCAGTGTGTGTGCACCCCCCCCCCTGCTGTCTCCCTTGGTGACAACCACATGGCCAGTGTTTCTCAGCACCAAACACGAGCCAGTCCCAGTGTCTCATGGGAATTTGCACCCCCGGGCTCAGCTGGGGTCCTGTGTTTGGAGGACACATAGCAAGGCTCCCAGCTGGATGTGAGCAATCTAACAACTGGGACAGGAGCCCCGTGAGGCCCCCTCTCGAGCTGTGAGTGTCAGACTAATGCATTTTCCTGAGCACTTAACCTAATTGCTCTGTAAATCCTGTGATCATCTGCCATTTGCATCTGATACGATGGGGAAAGAGTATCTAACTCACTTAGGGAGGAGCACAGTGGCATCCTAATGGTTGTCTTTTTTTTTTCCTGTTAACATCACCAATGCTTGACCAGTTTACTCTCTGTGAGAGCCTGAGAGAAAGTTTTCTTGCCATGTGACTCTCCCCAGGCACACTATAGAACTTCCTTCTCTTTCCTCTGTGGCTCCATAATCTCCTTGTTCAGAAAATTTGGAGCTCAACTGAGTTTCACGATGTTGCAGTACAGGTTCTCCTGTGTCCTGAGTCTTCGCTGACTTGAAAGGCTGGAGCCAAAACATCACCAGCTGCTTACCGGCCTAGGTGGAGGCACAGAAGCCTGTGTTGGTGCCGTGGAAGGGGCATGCGTGGGCCCGTGTCTGTGGCTGCCCGTCAGCCACTCTCTCTTGGGCGGGGGCTGCTTTTCCAGAGCCCTGGCCTCCCTGGGACACGGGCGCCGGGAAGAATGGGGCATGGTGAGTTCCTGGGTGTTCAAAAGCAGCGATGGCAAAGGAAGAGGCAGAAGTCACTGCTCGCTTGAGGACGGGAAGGGGCGGGTCCTGCATGAGGGCACAGGTGCTGGCAGCTCTCAGGACAGAACCCTGAGCAGTGCCTGGGCCGGCCCCGCAGGGTCCCCGGGGTGCCCTCCGCAGCGGGCGATTCCCCAAGGGCAAAAGCACGCTGTTGTCCTCACCGCCGCTGCCCTAGCTGCAGCTGAGCCACAGCGGCAGGAGTCCCGCCAGGGAGTGCAGTGCATCCCTGCGACGTGGGCCTCTGCTGTCCTGGCTGATCTGAGCTGTGACAAGCAAGGGGGGTCTGCTGCCCAGGGATCCTAGGGCGACATAGAGCCGGCGTAGAGGCCGGGGCCTGGTGTGCATGGAGCAGGGCTCCTGGGCGCCCTCTGGGCATAGCACGCTGGCAGCGCTGTGCAAGAGCCTTGCTCTGCACCTCTCCTGCAGCCTGGGATGCATGTGCAGGGGCCCTAGGTCCTCTGCAGCCCCCAGCTGAGTCCCGGCCTCATCGCCACTGGGACTGAGTGACTGCTGTGGGCACTGCACCCTGCCAGGCTTCTGCAACATGCCGGAGGCTGTGGCTGGGTCTGGGAGGCTGACCAGGCTGGGTGGGCTGGGGCGGCCAGGGCCCCTCGCCCCTTGTGTACCCCTGCCCTGCACTGTGCCCCAGAGCCTTCTTCCTAATGATGGGTCAGCGAGACTCTAGATGCTTCCTGAGATGCCAGGCCAGGCCACTGGGGAGGACAGGGAGTGAGTGTGTCAGAGCCGCTAATGGGGACTGTGGAAGGCAGTGCTCCTCCATGCTGCCATGACACATGTGTGCCTGGATTATCAGGCCCCGAGTGCCACAACATGTGTGTACCTGGACCCTGAGACCCCGAGTGCCGTGATACGTGTGTGCCTGGACCCGGAGACCCCGAGTGCGACACGTGTGTGCCTGGACCCTGAGACCCCTAGGCTCTGAGTGCCACAACATGTGTACCTGGACCCTGAGACCCTGAGTGCCACAACATGTGTGCCTGGACCCTGAGGCTCTGAGACCCTGAGTGCCATGACATGTGTGCCTGGACCCTGAGTGCCACGACATGTGTGCCTGGACCCAGAGACCCTGAGTGCCATGACATGTGTGTGCCTGGACCCTGAGACCCCTAGGCCCTGAGTGCCACAACACGTGTGTGCCTGGACCCTGAGACCCCTAGGCCCTGAGTGCCACAACACATGTGTGCCTGGACCCTGAGGCTCTGAGACCCTGAGTGCCACAACACATGTGTGCCTGGACCCTGAGGCCCTGAGGCCCCGAGTGCCATGGCATGTGTGTGCCTGGAACCGAGGCCCTGACTGTGGAGGGTAGGGCAGGCATGGGAGGACAGTTCCAGTGACACTGCATTTTAATCTGCCCAGAGAGAAGACAGGCTCACCTCTTCTCTCCCAGCTCTCGGTGGCCGCTCCTGTGCCTGGCAGGAAGCTGCTGCTTGGTTAGTGTTTCTGTCTACTTGGGCGATGCTCATAGCCCACACGGCGGTGTGACTTGTGGCACGGACTCCTTGTGGCACAGACTACGATCATCAGCTCCCTCTCTGGAAGAGCTGGAGCCTGAGGTCCACAGTGCCAGGGGCCAGCACGCCTGCAGGATGCCAGGCCACCGCGCAGGTGGCCCCCAGGACAGCAGGATGCTAAGTCACTGTCAGATAGTTGCCTCACCCACGGGGCTACAACAGAACTGTGGACGAGGCTCCAGCTTAGCCATGCTGGCTGCACAAACCATCCACGTGTCTGCTGGAAGGAGCGAGTGTGTCGGTGTGACTGCCCTGGGAATGACACGTGGCACCTGCGTGGCCGGCCGGCCTGGACTGTTGTTCCCCCTCTTGGTTTTGATCTTCCTGTCTGTACCGACCTGTAACTGCAGAATCATGGCTCTGCTGAGTCCTGTGAGCTTAGGGCAAGCCATGGAGCAGCATGACCCTGGAGGTCTCTCTAGTTGCAGAGAGACTACCGGAAAGTGCTGGAATGCTATAATGCAGAGGGAATAATGACACGCTGTAATGCGTGTCACAGGAGAGCGTGCAGAATGCTCCTAGCAAGGGCCCGTGGAGAAGAAGCCTCGTGTCTCTGCCAGCCCCTCCTGCTGGGACTCAGCTACTATGAGTCACCATACCTGACAAGCAGTTCTGTAGGCTGCTTGAGTCACGTGGTCACAGCAGGCACAAAACAAAGGTGATTTTTAATCCCCCAAGTTTGATGTGACCTCCCTTCTTGTCTCCACTTTCTACCAAGGGGCAGAAAGCTCACCTCAGCCAGTCCCCAGCACCTGAGCATCTCTTGTTGGTCTGCTCTCAGCTTTCCCACACCCTCTCCTGAGGCAGCTTTGCTTTCTGTCCTGCCTGTGCTGGGGCTGGCTGACCCAGGGAGCTCGGTGGGGCCCGTGTCCACCCATCCAGTCCGGCCCCTGGTGCACCCACTTTGCATCTGCGTCAGTGTGTTGGCAGTTGGGGCTCTGTCACTGAGCAGATGCAGCACAGCAGAGTCCAGGCAGGTTGGCAGCTGTCCTTGCAGCCAGCATCCGTGCATCCCCTGATGCACCTGTCCACCCTCCCTGGTCTCCTTGCTGTGTGTTCCCCTGAGCCCTGTGTAAGGAGTCTCTAAGGCCATCGGTGGTGCTCTGGTGCCTGGCCAGCCAGCATCCCTGGCCTGCTTTGGCTCTGTCCAGCAGGGTGGCATTTCTGAGGCTCACCAAGTCCAGGCTCCACCCACAGCCAGGCACCATGCTCTTCCAGGGCACACATTTCCAACTCTTCGGGAAGGGGAGCTCTGTCCCTGGGCAGGGGCACCGTGGGGACGTAGCATCTGCAGCCAGCCCTGGTGGAGGCAACTGGTCAGTCCCAGGGCTCAGGAGACCTTCAGCGGGCAGGGGTGGCAGGTCTCATGTCCAGAACAACCCCATGGTGTGGCACCCATTGACTCTGGCTGTGTTTCCTCAGCTTCCTCACCAGCAGAGCTCACTTCCTTGGCCCAGGCAGATTCTGAACAGCTGTTACGGACTGCATCCAAGAACCCCAAGAAAGTGTAATATTCCCAACCCATGGCCAGCTGCTTAGAGCACTGTGGGGCCAGGAGGCGGGGTTCCAGAGGCATGCCTGTGGGGCACACTTCTCGGTGCCCTGGGGTGTGCTTGGCCCTGTGGCTCCCACTTAATGCAAAGGCTGCTTACTAGCTTGGAGCTGTCCAAGGGGGTGGTAGGCACTTCTAGGGCTGTGATCTGTTGTCTGTCCTTGGGCAGAGTCCAGGCAGACAAAGCTGCCCACATGCTGGACACCTGGGGACCTCCTCCAGGGCATGGGTGTCACTTATGCTGTGTTTGCCAAATGTTCCTTCAGAGGTGGCCAGAAGTACGATGGATGTTGGCAATGTCCCACTGAATGTGCTGTCCCTACCACCACATTATGTAATCGCACGTGCCACGTTGAGACCCTGGTGCATTCCATGTCCCAAAACACAAGACCATGTGCAGAGAACCTGAAGTAGAGCAGTAACTAGAATGTGTAAACAGGAGCCACTCGGGCCCTCCCTCCCCCCCTTCGTATCTTTAGTGTCCTTTTAAGATTAAATGATTCATTTTTATAAATATCCACACCACAAGAAATAAAATACTGAAATTAGCATATCTGATAGGTTACTAAAGTGAGAGAGCTCTTTGTCTAACTGCTCAGGCCGTCTCCTCAGGCACCACGCCCCTCCCCAGGCCGAGGCGGCCTTCAGGAGGACAGGCCGGCTCCTCAGGCAGGCTGCCATTGTGCTGCTCATCCCGGGTCAGTAACTGCATCTTAGTTCTGCGCCTTGCTGGGTGCCTGGACCTTGGAATTCATTTGGAGCTATTCACGCTTAGATAATGGCAATGATAATTAAATCTCCTGCTTCAGGCCCCAAGTTTGATAAGCTCCCGGCATAAGAAAGGGCGCTCTCTGTCTGTGTCATTTTCCGACTGGTTAGGTGCAGTATAATGCTTCAAAGGCATCCTTTTGTTTTTCCTAATTCAACTGAAAATGATGACCCGAGGCCAGACTGTGGGGTCATATCTGGAGACGCTGACATCTGTGGTGTTCTCAGTGACAGAGGGCAGAAGCCACCCTCAACCTGGGAATCTCGGCCTTGGGAGTCTAGTGGTGCAAGCTCATGTCCACAGGGAGACCGGCACCCGGGCCCTAGGGGCGGGTTTGTCCATGACTGTGGGACGTGGAAGCAGGGTGTCCTTCCGTGGGCGAGGGGTAAATGAACCCCGGGGCACCACACAGGGGGACATTACTCAGCACTAGAAAAAGAAAAGCTACCCAGCCATGAGCAGGCCTAGAGGAATCAGGGACGTGTCTCGTCTCGGGACAGAAACCTGCCTGGAAGGGCGCGTGCTGGGCAATTCCATCTGGGTCCACCCTGGAAAGGGAGAGCTGCAGTGGCCATGGTTGGGGACTAGTGACCCTCAGAGCCCGAGGTGTTCACAGGACCGCGGCCATCTGCAGAGCACTGTGCTGACTTTGGTCACAATGCATAGAACACATAACACTGCCCACAGACTGTGACCTTAAGTGGTGATGATGTGTCCATGTAGCTTATTGGCTGTGACAAAGGGACTGCAGGGTGGGGACAGTGTGGATAGGTGGTGCACAGAGGCCTCCGCTCCATCTCCCCTTCCACAGCCTCTTCACCTCTGTCCTTCGGAAATCATTTTCCCTCTTTCCATTTTCCTCCTGGTCCTGCCCCAGTTTGAATAACACGAGGGAATCCGGGGCTGCTTCTGTCTGCGTGCGGAAGCGAACTGAATGTGGTCCTTCCTAACTGCACGGGTCGCTCTTACTCGCTGGTATCAGCGCTAGTTAGCTTTGGGTGCAGGATTCTGTGAAGGGTGAGTCACTGAGATGTGAGTGGATGTTTCCCATCCTGAAGCTATGCTATGTGGCCACAGTAGCTGTCCAGTGCCCAGCCAGTGCTCCCCTGTAACCACCAGGCAGCTGTCCCCAATGTCCCCGACCCACACTGACTGCCCAGCTCGTCCTGTGAGCCCAAGGCAGGACCGAGCGGACTCAACAGGGGAAGCAGAAACGAACGACCATGGTCCACGCAGTGTGACTGACCACGCGGACAGGTACAGGGGCTATTTCTTAGGCATCTATTTCATGCTTACAGCATTTCTTCCTTATTTTCTGCCGCCCTTTGTTTTTCTTTATTGGAAAGAAAAGCTTCTGTCAGAGCAGGACAAGGGGGCCCAAGCAGGTTGCCCCGACAAAATAAGGGAACATTACTCATAGCATCCGATGTCTTTCTGGCTCTAGGCTTGTGCTTAAAATGCAGCTACTTCTGATCAATTAAAAGTGTTGACTGATGAGCCAAACTGAAATACAGGTAATTCTGTTTGGGTGTATGTTCATTTTTATTTGACTGGAAGGAGATTTCATGCATGCAGGTTGTGTAGTCACCTGTATTTAAAGTGTCTGTAATTCATAGTCACATTTTTATCTTTTCTTCAGCCGTTGATTATAAAAAGGATTGCTGATCACAAGATGTGTTAGTTGTGAATATGTGACAGAACCCCTACTCTGACTAGATTAGGTAAAATAGAGAATGAATTGGATCATAAGATCAGGGATCCCAAGGGTGGTAGCATCTTCAAGCATGGCTGGGTCTAGGATTTAAACTGAGCCATGGCCATAAATCCCGGTCTCTCAGCTTAGCTTTCTTCTCTCCTCCCTGGCCTCGTTCCCCTCTTTTGCAACAATATGGCTGCCAGAACCCCAGCCTACATTCTAGCTCCCAATAGTCCCAGGGGACAGAGGTTCTTCTCTAGTCTTGGGCCTTCCTGTGAGTGGATTGGCCATGTCAAGTGTCCATCTCTTGAGCCAATTATGATGTAAAACCATGGAGTGCTCTGATTGGGTATCCCCCTGTCAAATGCCCACTTCAACCTGGAGAGGAAGGACCTAGCATACGCCTGGCCCTGGTTGAGGAAGGAGTGAGCGTCCAGCTGCTGTGCCGGAGCGGGGAGAGTTCATGGGAAGCAGAGACCAGTGTCTGAAACCATTACCAAGCCTAGTTCTCCAGAGATGAGTGTGCCGTGGTGCTGCCTGGCTTGCATCACGTTTGGTTTCTGATGTATTTTCCTCTCCTGATGCTATTTCTTAGGCATCTATTTCACGCTTACAGCATTTCTTCCTTATTTTCTGCCCCCCTTTGTTTTTCTTTATTGGAAAGAAAAGCTTCTGTCGGAGCAGGACAAGGGGGCCCGAGCAGGTTGCCCCGATGCCGCCCTTTCTGACAAAGGCTTAACTACCACGGAAAATGCAAAGCATGTGTCTTTAACTTGGTGGCAGAGGTAGGAACCTAACAGGGATGCAGAGAGGGGAGAGAGGGACGGCCGTTTGGGGTGAGGGACAGAATAGACAGTGAGAATTTGCCCTCTGCCTGCACGTCAGGCCTGGCTGGGACAGGTGAGCCCGGCGAGGTTCTGAGACCCGGGCTTAGATGCTCCCAAGTTCCGTGCCCCGAAGGTGAGCAGCACGAGTTCCTCCGTGCCCCTTCCTGCCTGCCTGCCTGCTTTTTCTTCCCTTTCTTTTGACTTCCCTTTCTAGTCATGCCTGGATTCCTACTGTTCAGTTTCTCGTGTATTTCCCACTCACTGCTTGGAATGAATTCCATTTGCCTCTGATTTAATCCAAATTTCATTTTTTAAAATCCTCCTGATTTAATACACCTGTTGCCAGCCCAGCGAAGCACTCTGGAGGAATCTGGATGCCCTGGAGACACTGTGATTATCTGAGCCCCAGAAAAGGCTGGGTGGCAAAGGCTGGTGTGCAGGCCCAGCCGCCCTGCGGAGCCTGGGGGCAGGCGGAAGGTCGCAGCCGGAGAGCCCACACTTGCCGAGGCTTCATCTGGGTGAAACGTGGGGGGGGGGGGGGCGAACGGGCCTTTCTGATGTCCCGAGACTTTATTTTTCAGAGGCCTCCCACATTCCCTTCGGGAGAAGCGTTTCCCTCCTGGGACTGCCTGGATGTGGCTCGCCTTCCTCAGGGAGCCTTCCGCGCTGGGAAACCCTAACAGAACACTTGTCTGTGTGACTGTGTGATAGACTGCGGCGGAATGGACCGTAGCTGTGCTCTATGAAAATACTGGGTGCTCCTTGTAGAACAGGAGGTTGTGCTTTGTGAGTGCCTTTCTGACACTCCTGGACCTGAAACACAATTTCTGGCATTCAGTTCACCAAGGTATGCAAATGAATTAAGCAAGAGTGTATCACTTTTTTATTAATATCCCATCAATTCAGATAGCACAACTATTGTCCCCTAGCTTGACCATGTATTAAGATATAGGCAATATGTCTGACTATATATGTACATATATAAAATATACAGATGATGTGATCACAAAATATGGTGACATTTAAATTTTAAAAATACATTACAGCCGGGCGTGGTGGCACATGCCTATAATCCCAGCACTCACTCGGGAGGCTGAGGCAGGAGGATTGTTGTGAGTTTGAGACCAGCCTGAGCTACAAAGCGAGCTTAAGGCCAGCCTGAACTGCATAGTGAGGCTCTGTCTCAAAAAGACAAAAAAAAAAAAAAAAAAAAAAAAAAACATTACAGCAGAACCCGCCCTGCGGTGATGGCCCCTCCAGTTCTCCCTACCCCCACCCTCCCCCAGTGTGCGACACTGCAGGGCTGTGGCTGCCTCAGTTTTCTAAATTTATACATTTCGTGGCACTTTTGGCCTTGGGGACAAGCTAGAAGCCACACAGCGTGGGACCCTGGGGAGAATGTGGGCGAGGACACTGTGTACTGTTTTTAGGCGCCAGCCTTGCTGTTTGTGCTGCACCTGGTAAGACACTCATGACCCTGGACTTCCAGACCTGCTCCAGAGAGGGACAGGAATGATGGGAAGAGTGTGTTTGGAGCGGGGGAGGGGGCGGGGGGAGGGCATCGAGGAGGACCCATGGCGATGTGGCTTTTGCTGTGATAATTTTTTTAAGAAAGACTTCAACGGTCTCCATATTTTGTGGCCATGTCTTGAGCACATGTAGGTGCCCACAGAGCACCCTTGTCAGGGCTGTGAGAGACACTGCCTCCCAGAGCTGGTGCCACCACTTCTGCTCCTCATCTGAGTTCCCAGTGCTCCCCAGTGTTACCTATGAATGAGGTGAGCAGGCCGTGCCCGTCCCCTGAGGCTTTTCCACTGTGCCAGGCACGAGCCTCCCAGGAGGCGCCGTCCTCAGCGCTGTCTGCCATTACTCACCTCTCCCGGGGCCTGCTCACACTGCTCTTCCCCTTCGCTCCTTACGCTCTGACCTCACTTCCTGTGGAGTCTGGCACAGATCCCTCCCTTTTCAGGAAGCTCGTACTTCAAATGCTTCCCACGCGTCCTGGTGACTTACAGCTAGAGATACTGCATGGCTGGGGCTCCCAGAACACACTGGGCATAGAGCAGCCAGCATTCATGTAGCTAGCCGGTCCGGGCTGATGCCAGTCGGCCAGGTGTGGGCTGCTTCAGGCTGAGCCCTGCTGGAGCTCTTCTCAAGCCAAGTCCACGCACAGGTCTCTGTCTGCTGGCTCTCCCACCTGGGGCTGTGCCCCTGCCTTCTCCTTATTCGGCAAGCAGAGGGCCGCTCCCAGGCATGCTGCTCCCGGCTGGCCTTGGCCTTGGGCAGCCTCCCAGAGCAGCTGAGGTCACAGCCTCCTGCCTTGCTGACTGAGCTCAGCCATGCGCAGCACTGAGCTGAGGGCTGGGGGCAGCCCTGCCCCGCAGGAGGCACTGGAGAGCCACACACTGGTGAAGAGCCATGTCTGAGCACTCAAGTCCCCCCCACCCCCACCCCGGAGGCTCTCTTGGGCTGGGGCGTTCAGCTCATGGGATGCTCTGCACACAGGCCCCTGTCCTGGAGCAGCGTACCACCAGGGGTGGCTCTTATTGGGCAGGGATCCTGCAGAAGTTGTTTCAGGTCCCCCCACCCCCCAGGAATCAAACTCAGGACCTTGCATTTTCCAGGCAGGTGCTTATGCTGCTGAGCCATCTCCCCAGCAGTTTCTAGGTTCTTGGTATACTGCATGAAGAGTTGGGTATGGCACCTAGAGAGAGGATGGAGGATGAGATTTATCATAAAGGACTAACAGGACGAAGCGAAGGTCCATTACGCAGGCAGGAGCAGCCAGAAGAGCTGAAGGCGGATGGGTGAGGCACCAGGTCATTAAGTTTCTGGGATTATGAGGGAGGTCTATAGCAGGTAGTGCAGGAGTCCTGGCTCAGCATCATTCAACTCTGCCCGTCTCCCAGAAAGGTAGCTGCTAGCCACATGAGGTCTTGGGGGGGGAGGCATCCTAAGTCCACTGGAAGGGTCAGGTCCACGTGCGGGAGAGGCTGGGCACAGCCAGGCTCCAGCACTTCTTGGTTTTTGCGTACTGGGGGCAGGACAACATCTATCTAACACTGGCCTCCCAGTGTCTTAACTTGGCAGTCCCTGCTCTGCACGGCTCCTGGATTCCCGTCCCACAGCTTCTTCCTGTTGTCCACTTCCCTTGCTCTGTGCTGTAGCATGGCATTCTCTCCCCCACCCAGCCCGGCACCTGTGTTCACACCCAGTGTCTGACCTCCGCTCTCCTGAATGCATGAGCCATCCCTCTCCCCCATCTGAAATCGATGCCAGGTGGGCACTTGGTCCAGTGCTGGGAACAGCAAGCAGCACCACATGCCAGCATGGCTGTCATCTTTGCCTCTTATCTGATTTCCTTTAGAATTAATGGAGAGGCCAGGTTTCCATGCAGGCTCTGCTTTTAATATTATCTGTGTCTTGGAGCAAGTTCTCTCTCCCTCCCTCATTTCTCCCTGTGTAAAACAAAGCCATTAACCAATACAGATGCACGCGTTGCTTGCGGCTCTGCTTGTCTGTGATGATAAACCCGAGTCCATTGAACAAGATAAATTTGCGTTGCTCCCGTCCCTGCCTGCCAGGGCTGTGATCTGTCTACACACGAGCTATGGTCCTGGGGATTGAAAGCCTCTTCAGCGAGTGTCAGTTACATTTCTAATATGCGCGGGAGCCACAGCAGAGACAGCCGTGGAGGCTAGGGAGCTACAGGAGCCAGGCCCCCTGCGACAAGCTGCGGACCAGAATAGTGAACAGGAGACCCCAGTCCAAGAGGTAAAGGGTGCAGCACTCTGCCGGATTTAAGAAAGCCCCGAGCACATTGGTACTGCGCTGAGAGTGCTTGCTGCAGTTGTTTGTGGATGTCTGTATATCGTCTATAGTCTTAGGAGAGGGCTGTTCTGGCTGTGTTTTGATCGGACACTAGGGTTTCAAATCTTGTATGTATGTTGGCTTTGTGTGCTTGTGAAATGCAGCTCGTCCCTGTTGAGGTGAGCTCCAGGGAGAGCTAGAGGTGACTTGCTTGCCCCGTGTGACGTTAATTGGAACAGCATGTCAGTGTCCCTAGAGTTTGATGTCATGCTGATAATGTCTACTTAGCAGGCTATCTACATGACAACTGCCGAGAAAATCTCATGACTCAGTGAAATGTACAAAGCACCGTGAAGTAAGCCATTGTCTTAAATGAGGCCGCGTGGCTGATGGGTTGCTGAGCTGAGTCATCTTACAAAAGCTTTCCAAGCCTGCTCTGAGGTGCAGGGAGATGGTGGGCGGGGGGCTGTGTGGTAGCCCTGACCTGTTTCTGTTTGCTTGGTGTGCTGGACCCATCACTGTGTCGCCTGCTCACAGATGGCTGGCTTGCCCTTAAACCATGGACAGCCCGGGTCAGCGCCCCCCTTTATGTCAGAATGTGTGGAAATCTGTGCAAGGGACCTCTAAGCACAGCACCAAGTCCCATGCTGTGAGACACATGCCGGGGGTCAACGGTGCTAGGATCCCTTGCCAAGGGAGAGGAAGCAAGGGCCCTGGAGAGCCGGGACCAAGTCACTCAAACCCCAAGCTCCCTGGGCATTTTAGGGAACTTGCTACTTTACCGGAGCATAGGCAGAGGGGCGTGAGCTTCACAGTGTCCCCCAGCGTGGTGTCCCTGGAAGCTTCAGGCCCAGCACTGTCCACTTGTCCTGGCTTGAAATGTTGAAAATTTAACAAAGAAAGGAAAAAATAGCTTCCACTTGAAAGCTGGCTTTAGTTGCTTGACAAAAAGAAAAGATCTCTGGTCCTTCCCAAAAGCTTAAGTCACAGCGTCCTGGGGCTTGTCATCAATATTTTCCTCCTAGCCCAGTCTGCCCACCTTGACCTCTTGCTGCTGCTGGTCTCCAGCATGCTCAGTGTCAGCCGTACCCTTCCTGGCACCCAGGCATCTGAAACCTGATTTATTTCACAAACGTAGAAAAATGCACTTGGGTTTAGCCAGTGGGTGAGACCCCTTTTGTTTTCTTTCTCCCACGCTGGTAATGGAACTTTTATTAAAATATCTGGGGTCACCTGGTGCTCTTCAGCTTCCATTCCTTGAGCTGGAGCCATTAAAGGAGGTTTCCTTCACCCCAACCGTGTAGGAAGAAAAAAGGCAAAGTGTCCGGGTTTCTGCTGCTTTTGTGCCTGCAAGTTAGCTCCGCGCTTACCCTCAGGGCCTCCTGCCGCCCTTCTTGCAACTTGCCCAGGCAGCCTTTCTCCTGGGGATCAGTTGCAGGAAAGTGCGCTTGGAGTTTTGGAAGGCCTGCGCCTCAGAGGTGGCCGTGAGGCCTGGCTGTCAGCGTGGTGCCCACAGGGGCCCCAGCCTCTCTGCCTGTCTTCCCGACCCTGCTCTCCCTCATCCTCACTGTGACCAGTGGCTAGACCATGCGTGTGTTGGGAAACATGCCAAATGGAAAGGCTTAGGCTACAAACAGAGTCTTCTTCCCGCTGTCTCCCCAGACCTGAGGTCTACACTGTGGTTTTCCCCTTTTCTAGACACCGCCTTTGTCCCTGAAGCTTGCGTTGTGCCCACAAGTAATGCAACTTCCTTGCCATTTCCAGATCTGAGCACACAGATCTGGCTTGTTTCTATAAAATGGGCAGACCAGCATTTTACTGGGCAAGCGCACCATGCGCTACTTCACCGGGCCCCAGCGAGGGCATGTGTAGCTTGCTCCCAAGCCCCTGCATAGAACACTGCAAAATAAAAACCTGGGCACACGCCTTTCACGCATATGGAAAGGTGGAGGCCTACTCAGGCTCCGAGGCCAGGACACAGGGAAGATGGAGCTGGATTCTCAGCCTGGGTCACCCTGTGCAGGGGAAGACGGCCGGATTTCAGAGGCAGAAGTAGGTTTCTTGTTCTGTAAAAGCCTAGAAGCTGGGAATGCTTTTGGGTTTTCTGTGTGTTTACTCATCTAGAAAGCTCATCAGCAGAGCCAGTCGGAGGACTGTGCTTCGGATTCCAAGTCTCTGCTTCCTTTCTTTCTTTTTTTTTTTTTTTTTTGGTAGAACCAGGGATTGAACTCAGGCCCTTGTGCTTGCCAGGGAAGTGCTTATTCCACTGAGCCATCTTTCTGGCCCCTAATGCTTAAACTTTCTCTCTCTCTTTTTTCTTTTACTTTTTGATCAATTTTCCATACTTATATCTTATTTTGTTTAGTGAATTTTTGGTGGTTCCAAGGATTGAACTCAGGCCCTTGTGCTTGCCAGGCAAGCGCTTATTCTACTGAGCCATCTCCCCCCCCCCCCCGCTTCCTTTCTTATACCCTGAAGTCATGTGCATCAACCCTAGTGTGCTCTTCAGCCGTCTTTATTGCCTTTCCTTTATTCTCTCCCTCTGTCTGTGTCTGTCTGTCTGTCTCCCCCTTTTTCTCTTTGGTTCTGAGACTGAGCACAGAGCCTCTGCACTGAGCTACACCCCCACCCAGCACGTGTAAACTTTGAGGCAGAGTCTCACTAAGTCTCGATGTTCTGAAGCGGGGCTCAGACGTGCTCCCATCCTCAGCTGCCCACAGAGCAGGGTCTCCAGCATGCACACTTCCTGCGCGCATGTCCAAGTCCAGCTGTTTGGCTTTCTCAGTGCCAGGGGAAGGGGGGTTGGTGTAGCAGTCCACAGCACTTCAAATCCAACACCACATGGCACTTTCTGTAATGGAAAATGGGACAAACAATCATGGTCTAGAAACAAGAACAGCAACGCCTTCACATCTTCTCAAATAAACGGCTTAGATAAATTTTCAGTGTAGGCAGTGCAGGTTAATGACTTGGTTTATTTTCCTTGACAGTGTTTTATGTTTCCTCTGCGATGATGTCACTGTCACTGTGGTCTAATCCTGAATTTCTTCAGGATGCAGATGGCTTTCATTCATCTTTGCCATTTAGGCAGCGATTACAATTGGCTGCTGGACCACGCTAGACCTGGGGCTCTCAGGTTAAAAATCCTCCGTATTTTACTTTTCCCTCTGTGAAGGGTTTCTAACTGAGCTAATTGGTAATTCAGTTTTTAAACAATGCTTCACAAAGTCAGGAACTTCTGTGTGAGCTTTCACTATTCCTTTGTGACTGGCTCCTCACTGGCCCCTGGTCAGGGCATGCCGAGCAAGCCTACCACAGTAATCTCAGCATAGCCTCTCAGACGCTGCCACCCAATGCACCTCACCCAGAACTTCACCTGTGGACTGATGGGATTGGTGGGACTTAGTTTGGAAGCTGTTGTCAGGGAGGGGAACGACAGCGTCCACCCCTGTGAAGGCAGGGAAGTGTCCCTGCTTCAAGGCTCTCCTAGGTGCCATGCGGTGCTGCTGATGTTATGGTTAGGTTGATGCCAGCCTTGAGGATCTCACCAGCACCCCAGAAAGAAAGCGCGGTCGCTGAGCAGCGGCGCTGCACAGTGCAGAGGTTAAGCCGGAAGCTTCAGGATGAGGTCCCCAGAGCTACCCTTGCCCAGCCTGGCCCAGCTTACCAGAGCCCAGCAGGCCCCTCCTTCCCACCCACATCTGCCTCTGTGAGATGTTCCCTTTGGAGGGGTCCAGGCTAGGATGTCTCCAATTGGAAAATAAAGCGACCCATACACTTTAGCACATATTAAAGAAGGCAGATTGAGCTGACAACATGCCCACTTGCTCTTGCAGTCATACAGCAACGAATGGGCTGTTTCTCTCATTGAAGGAGGAACACAAGCAGTGATCAGGATTCACAGTGAAAAGGACATTCACGCTGGAAAGCTGGAAGCAATGTAGGGACATCATTATTTCACCTACGCTTTCAATAAATATTGCACCTTCACTCTAAGTACTATCGTGGGTCACAGGCATCCACATGACAGTGTGGCAGGTGGTTAGACACCGTTGCTGGCTGCATGTGTCAGATCAGCATGTGATTTGGATTACTGGGCCATGTGGCCATTCCTTCGGGGCAGGTGTGTGCCGTCCTATCCTTCTAGGGCAGGTACAGCACACAGGCTGGGCTGGCTGGAGAACACGGCTCATGACCTGAGCTCTGGGGTGATCTTTGCCCTCCTTCAGCATTCTGGGGGCCTCAGACCTGGGTGGGAAGCTGTGTGGGCTCCTAAGCTCTTGGACTTCTGAGTGACACCACTGGCTGTCCTGAGTTTTCAGCTGGAAACAGCACATGTGAGGACTTAGCTCCCAGAGCCACGTGAGCCACTCCTTGTAAGGTAGCTCTTCGGGGATACAGATGTAGAGTTCCAGATTCTCTAGAGAAAAGAACAAGTTGAATGGGTAGATGGGTGGGTGGATGGGTGGATGGATGGGTGGATGGATAGAAAGATGGATGGGTGAATGGATAGGTGGGTGGATGGATGGGTGGATGGATAAATAGATCCATGTAAGAGGAATTTGTGTAGGAATTAGTTCATGCACTTATGGAGGCCAAGTTTTGCAGTAAGCCATTAGCAAGCCAAAGACCCAGGAAGGCAGGTGGGTATAATGCCATCTAATTCTTCAGGCTGAGAGCCAAGAAGCCAGCTGTGTAGCTCCAGTTCAAGGTCACAAGGTGAACATTGAGCTGCTGGCCTAAGTCTTATCATCCAGAGCAGGTGCTCTGGGCTTTGAGACTCTGGAGAAGAAAGATTCCCTAGCTCATGGAGAGAATGTGCCTGCTCCTGCCTTTTCCTTCTCCTGGGATCTGAGTAGATTAGAGGAGAAGATAATCGTTCAGGAAGGGCATGCTAGTCTGTTGCCCTCACTCCTCCTGTTCCTGTTGGTTCACCAGAGGTGATATGCATAGCCTGGAATTGGCCCCAAAGATGAGGACTGGCTTAGAAGTATTCAGTGTGTGTCTCTTTGAGTGTGCAGTCAAACTAATTTCCAGAAAAGCTATAGATTTCATCAAAAGCAAGTCTCAGGCAAGAAAAAGTGACTCTATCTTCATTTTTCATTAAAAAATGAGCTCTGAGGACACCAGGCTCTTATGTCCAGGTGGTGACAGATGGCCTGGGCTCCTGTGTGTGGGCACTTCAGTAGTGAGTTTCAGATGGCAGCACAGTCCAGGGCTCCCTGGTTCCCTATGCGTCTGGTTTATGTGAATTGCACTGGGGCAGTCGCATTGGGAATCATCTGCTCGCTGTTTGGGCGTCAATCCCCAAACACCTGTGCACACACCTGTGCCCCATGCACCTGCACATCACACACCTGTGCCCCACGCACCTGCACATCACACACCTGCACCCCATGCACCTGCACATGGTGCTGAGAAATTTCAGCTCTGGGCAGCAGAGTGCCATGCAGCACGTTGTTATGGTTTGTGTCCAGTTGTCCCCCCAAAGCCTCATGTAGTCATGGGTGGGTACTTCTAGAGTTTGTGATTAACTCATGATCCACTGGGATTATGTGTGATCCATGGCTGGAATTATGGGTTTTACTACTGCTGGGATTGTGGGTGTGTGCACTTCCTGGGGTGGAGAGCCTGAATGTAATATAACAGACAGAGAGACGGACTGTCTGTAGCCATTGCTCTTTGTTGCATTGTTGCTGTTCAGCCACCATGTGCTGCTCTCTGCCATGTGCCCTCTGCCTTGGAGCCAGCTGAATATGGACTGAAACCCGCAGGAGCTGTGAGCTAAATAAACCTTTCCTTCCTTCATTTTGGGAGTTGGGTATTTATCCCAGCAACAAGAGAAGAGTAACTGAGACAGAATTTGGTACTGTAGGAGTAGGGTCATTGCTGTCACTAAACCTGACCATGTGGTTTACAAGTTTTGGGGACTGGCTTACAGGAAGAGATAGGAAAGGTTCAGAGATGTCGCCTACAAGCGAAGCGCTGGAACAGCTTTGGCTGTTCTGTATGGGAGATTCTGCTCAGAGCTAAGAAGACCAGAAGGCTGATGGAAAGCCAGCCTGTAAAGACCAGGCTGGGGAGGTTTCTGCTGGGAAGAAGGATTGGACTGCATTGGTTGTCGGACTCCAGATGATTTGTGCTGTGGTTTGGCCAAAAGACTCTGAATTTTGCTCATGTCCAGAGACTGAGTTTAAGCATGGTGGACTGATCGATCTTTCAAATGATATTTCAAAGTAGCCAAATATTGGGGTGGTTGCCTGGCTGTCATTGGGGGCTTTTAGCTAGATTTATATTGCGAATGAGAGAGCAAGGAGCCCAACAGGATGGTCCAAAATGTTGTGAGTTTGGCCAGAAAGCAGGCACCAAGAAAGCTGTGGACTGCAGAGATGGAGCCGAGAGGATCTCTATTAAGGAGAAGGAACAAGAGAGTGGAAAGTATGGCCTGAGGGTGTCACAGGAGGTGGCAGGTCTCCACCCTTTGTAGCCTCACAGATGCAAAGGTCAGGGACTTTGCCTTGAGAAGAAAGCTGCGGAACGCCATGTTCCAGAATGGTGGCAGTGGCCACACCACATTCCAGAATGGTGTCAGCATCGAGAATTTGTTCCTGGGAATCAGGGTCTGAGTGCTCAGCCACCCAGGCACTCAACCCCTACAGCCAAGAGAAAGGAAAACTTGCCTACTGCTCCAGCTGGCAGCAGACCTCGGCATCATCCACATGGCATTGGTTTTAGGCACATGCAGAATGCAGGAGTTCTGAGGTTAAGAAGGCTTCCACCTCGGTTTCAGAAGGCCTGGGAGACCAGGCAGTGTGCCCCCAAGAGGGTGGTGTGCCAAGCTCTGAGAGAGAAACCTGTTCAGTGGAAACCTAGGAACAGTGGAAAAGCCAGGACATGGATCATCTAAGGGAAACTGCAAGGAAGGAGCAAAGCAGGCCTGAGAAAGAAGCCATGGGAGCCACAACCACCAGAAGTGCCACAGGGGCAGAGCCATGTGGGGCCTTTGGAGCTCACAACCCAGTGCAGACTGCTTCGGATGTTCCAGTTGGAACTATGGGATTTAATGTTTGCCCTGCAAACATTTGTGTTGGTCCCAGTGTTTTGTATTCCCCTATTGTTTGCAACTTTTGTACTGGTAATGTTTATCTTGTGCCTTTGAATGTTGGATGTGTTTAACTTTTCTTTTGTTCAGGGGCTCACAGCTGAGTTTGCCTTAGATTTGGCAGGAGACTTGGGACTTGACTTTTCAGCCATGCTGAAACTGTTGGGACTTCGGCAACTCTTAGGGAAGGACTAAAATGTCTTTTTCACAAAAGGATGTGAATGAGACTTTGGGGGTCCAGGGGTGGAATGTTATGGTTTCTAGTTGTCCCCTCAAAGCCCCATGTAGTCAGTCATGGAGTGGGGACTTCTAGTTTGTGATTAACTCATGATCCACTGGGATTATGTATGATCCAAGGCTGGGATTATGGGTCTTAGTACTGCTGGGATTATGGATGTGAATACATCCCCCAGCCTAGGGCAGAGAGCCTTCATGTAATATAAGAGACAGAGAGACAGACTTTCTGTAGCCATTGCCCTTTGTTATTACTGTTCTGCCACCAAGAGCTGCTGCTCTCTGCCGTGTGCCCCTCTGCCTTGGAGCCAGCTGAGTATGGACTGAAACCTCCAGTAATTGTGAGCTAAATAAACCTTTCCTTCCTTCATTTTGGGTGTTGGGTATTTGTCCCAGCAATGAGAGAAGAGTAACTGAGACACACGTGTGCATGGGTCATGTGGGGAGCTCGCCACTGTGGGACCAAGTTCCTGCCTCAGGACCTTCTGCGGTCCGCCTCCCCTGCTCCCCGCACATCCCTGATGGGTGTGATAGGGACAGTCACTGCACCCTGGGCTGCCTGACCCGCCGTTCCTCGGGCTCTGTCCACACCTGTTGGAGCACGTGGCCCCTGCCTCCCACTCTCTCTGGCTCCCACTCTCATCAGCCTCTGACCTGGCTGCTCCCTTCCTTCGTAGTGTGTCCCATGTCACTTGGTACCTGAGAGCACTGAAGGCTGGAGAAGCTTCCGATCCCGCCGGCTCCTGTTGGAGCCCTGTGCTATTCCAGACTCTGCTGGGTCTCTTTGCCCCTGCGGTCCATTGCCTGGGTGACCTTGCACACCCTTCTTCCTACACAGCCGACATGGTGACCCCAGCCACTGTGGTCCTGGCTGTTGACACACACAGGACAGATGCAGAAACACTGGGAGCTAGTTGCTCTCTGCCACCCTCACTGCTCTTGCTAACGTCCCCTTGTGCTGCCAAATCCCAGGGTACATGGCATTGTTGATTTTAGATAGATTTGCTAATAAACATTGGGATTTAAGAAAAAAAATCACCTTTTATTTAATTATTTTGTATAGAGTCTTGCTACACAGCTTAGACTCTTAGTGATCCTCCTGTCTCAGCCTTCCCAGCCCTGGGGTTACAGGTGTGGACAACCATACTGTTTGGTGGCCGGCTCAGCCCACCCAGGTTTCCAGGCCCAGCAGGGCTTGTGGTGCTGGGGATCAAACTTGCGTCCTTGTGCTTGCCAGGCAGGTGCTTAGACTACTGAGCTGTCTCCCCAGCCCAACACCAGGGTTCTGCCATTTCCAAAGGTTTGGACTCAATGTCAGGAACTCAAATGAGTCTACTTTGGCCAGTGTGTTATAAAAAATCTCAGACGTGCAGGGTCTGTAGCTCAGTGGTAGGCGGCTTGCCAGCCACGCCCAAGATCCAGGTCAGTCTGCAGCATCACAACTAAACAAACATCAGTGTTAGGCCGGCAGATTCATAGCTGCAGAGAGGCTCCAGGACCGTGGGCAGTGTGGCAGTTGTAGCTGCATCTTCCCCGCCTCCTCGCCCCGCATGGCCCCTGTCCCGCTCTGATGTGCTTCAGAGCCAGCTGTAAGCTCACAGCTCCAGAGGACAGAGGCCATCCTGTCCCCTCCCATACACTTGTCCTGGTCAACTCCTGTCCCTGCCCAGCCCGAGGAAGACGTCCCATGTCTGCTTCATCACCGGTCGGGTTTGGTAGAACGCCACACAAATGCAACCCTATATGCCTGCATGCATGTGGCACTTGCTTTTTACATGGAAAAAGCCTTTCACTGGTCCTGGGAATGGAACACAGGACCTGTGCCCCAAGCTGCACCTTCAGCCCTTCTTGTTTTCTGTTTTGGGCTGGAGCTCACTGAGTCTCTGAGCGGCAAAGGCTGGGCTCCAACTTACTGTCTGCCTGCCTCAGCTCCAGAGTGCTGGGGTTGCAGCTGTGTGCTGCTGCACCCTGCTGAAGCACTGCGTGAGGTCATCCGCCATGGTGTGTGTTGGGCTGGCTCCGGCGGAGTCACTTTTCATTATGGGGATCCACCACTGCGCCTTCGCCGCTGTCCTCCTGCGAACAACCGGACTGGCTCCTGCTAGGGGCTGCTTTAAATAAAAGTCACTCTGGGTATTTAGGCAAAAACTGTTGACAAACAGGCACACCATCCAAAGAGCCCAGAGCCACCTTTCTGTTTTCCAAAGCTGCATGGAGGATCTGGACTTCAGCCCGTGAGACAGGCTGCTTCCGGCTACGCACCACTTGGCTCCCACCTGGCGCCATCCTGGTGGACGCCGGCCTCCCCAAGCGGCCACAGCCTCTGCATGGCTCAGCCGAGCAGAAGCCAGGGACTGAAATACCGAGAGTCCCCCTTCCTCGCAGGGCTGGGTGGCCTGCCAAGGAGCCAGGATCCCGGAGCCAGCCATTGGCCTCCCCAGAGTCGTGTGTGTGGGTTTCCTGCTCAGACACTGTCCTTCCTTGTGGTTCCCCCACCCTGCGGTGGCCACTGGCCTCGGTGACCAGCCTGGCACTGTTGGGGTCAGGGCCCCTTAGGACTCTGAGCTGGCTGGGAAGCACAGTGCCCATGGCCACCACCACAACCCACGCATCCTCAGTGCAGCAGACTAACTTACAAAAAAACATAAAGCATCAAAAATATTCTGAGAGGCGTTTAAACTGCACCTGAAAACTCTTTGCTGTACCCAGTCCATCTCGTGCCGACATAATTCTATTCTCAGCAGAGTATGTTAGCAGTGCCCTGGGAACATTTATTTTTAAAAATCAATGTAATTTAATTTTACTTTATTTTCTATCAGACTAATTTAAAAGAAAACATACTGCACCAGTGCTGAAACTGCCTTCTCCAGAGTCTGTAAAAATGGCTAAGGAGTGATTGCAGGTGGCCTTGTGCTCCCGTGGGTTTTCTGTGGATGGATTTGATCTCCTGTGGATTGGAAATACGGGAAGAGCTGCACCTGTGCAGGACCGTGTGGGCTCTGCTCCCTCGCTTGCCCCAGACAAGGAAGCAGGGCAGCTCTTTCAGTAGCACCCACATCCCGCTGGCTGTTAGGGGGCCTGTAGGGATGGTAAGGTGCGGGAGGGGTGCGCAGTGTTGCCCCACTTTGTACAGGGACTTGAGCACCAGGGGGTTGAGGATCTGAGGGGCAGGGTCCTGAAACCCATCCCAGCGGACACAGCGGACAGTGTAGGCCAACATGGAGCCCCACGCCTGGCATGCAAGAAGTCAAGAAATCAAATGATAATATATTCACCCACAGATGAGTGGAGAAGGAGGATGTGGTATTCACACACATTGGAGTACTACTCAGCCATAAAGAAAGACAAACTTGACAAATTCGCGTGCAAAGGGGTGCAGTGCGAGATGGTGCATGAAATACCTCAGACCCACAAGCTTGGACATCACGTGGCTTCTTTTATAGGAGAAGCATGCAGTGTAAGTAATTTAAAAAGCAAGCCAAGAGGCAGACAATAGGACACAGGGAGACAGACCTTTCTCACATCGGAAGGGGACTGGGAGATGGAGGGAGAGAGGGAGCCCAGTGTTAGCCCCACCCTGGGGATTCAAACGTGGGCTAGTGGAAAGAAGGTGGGGCTCAGGGCAGCCTCCCTGCTGCGAGCCTTCCCGTTCCCACCGCAGACACTGGCCGCGACCCATCTGTTCCTGCAGGGGGCCTGTGCCCACTTCCACGTGCCAACTTGGCTCAGTCTAGAGCCTGCCTCAGGGCTGAGCTTCATTTCCATGCGTCCGTCACTGGGCCACACTGCCAATGTGCACCTGGGGAGCTCAGGAGTGCTATGGGCAGCCCCATCTCACTCAGCGTGGCTCTGCTATGGGCGGTCAAGATGGCCAGCAGCCAGCTGCCAGGCACTGGGGCCGGGTCTCCTGAGCGAGCCTGTGGAGCAGGTCTAGACAGGTGACCGCTGGCCTCTGTCCTTGGCCCCCTCACAGCACTTTCCCCTGGAGCATGCTGTCCCCGGCCCTGCCACCTTCCCTTCTGTTTCCTCTTCTCTGAAGCATCAGTGTCTGTGCCATTCACTTTCCCCAGTGGCCCGAGGCCCCTTGCCTTCCTCCCCTTCCTGTGGGGTGGAGGATCCGGGGGAGTCAATACCTCCTCACCTGATGACTCCTGGTCCAGAGGGACCCGCTGGCTTTGGCAACACCCATTTTTCATAATGGTCACCAAGTGGCCACACAGCCACCTCTGTAATCCACGCCCCTCCACCCTGAGGACCTGTTTAAGTCAATGCCCTGGTGAGGAGGAATCTGCAGATCACGCCAGGTGCTCCTGGAGGTCCTGCGGGCTCTCTGTAGGGAGAATGAGGTGACAGCGTTGGCCCAGGGCAAAGAGAGTGGGCCCCGGGCATCATTCACAGGGAGGGGAGTGTCCCTGGGGAAGGGGGCTGTGGCCACAGCGAGCATGCCAGCCTTGCGCTCTTTGTCCTTGGTGACCGCAGAGCCATCGTGGGCTTCTGTGTTTGTCTTCTCTGCTGCCAGCAGGGGGAAGTGACCACCATGTGCAGAAGAGGTCACAGCTGCGAGTCGGCCTCAGGGATGAGCTGGCCGGCCTGGATGTTCGTGGAGGAAGGACTCTGGGAACCAGTCTTCTTGTAAGACACAGAACAGGGGTCAGAGCTGCGTTTGCGAGGACTAAGCGCTCCATGGCCCGCTAAGCGGAGCCCAGCTGGGGGTTTCCTGTGTCTCCCGGGGCATGCGGTGTCTCCCAGGCTTTTGCTCCTCAGTCCCATTGTGTCAGCACCCTTGCTCCAGCCAGAGTCCCTGCAGCTCTCAGGCCTGAGCCTATAGCTCTGTGGTGCTGAGACTCGTCCACCTCAGTCCTCTGAAGATCAGGTCTTACGGTGCCTCGCAGGATGGCAGGTTCTGAAAAACATGGCCACCAGCAGACGAAGAGCACCAAACTGGCTCACAAGCACTTCACTGGGGGGGGGGGGGGCGCGGAGCCCTTTGTCATCTGGGTGTTCATAAGGACAGGGGCTCAGTGGGGCCCAAGGCAGGCGAGTGTGGACAAGAGGAGGCAGCAGTGTTTGTCACAGACAGTGGCCCAAGTGAGGAGTCTGCCCTCTGCGACCTGGGCGTGGCATGCTTGGGTGTGGCTGCGAAGTCTGTAATCTGCAATTCCAGAAACACGGGCCACCTGGCGGGCACCCTCTGCAGGAAGAGCCTGTGCCGGGGCTCCAGCAGGGCTCCTCCTCGCTAGCGCCACGCTCACTGCACTGATCATCAGGGAGTAGCTCCTTCCGATCTTTCTCTGGGCTCCTCTGTCCCCCTCCCCTGTGGTGGCCAGAAGAGCCATGGCCTGCACCCTGCACCATGGCCAAGATGTCCACTTGGAGGGGCTGACTGCCACCCTTGGGGGTGTGACTGGGCCCTCCCGAGCGACCCGGATGAGTCTGTGTCTCACAGTGTCTCAGCTACCAGGGCAGTGGCCTGTCCCTGGAGGGCCTGGGCCAGCCCGTGATCTCAGGCTCCATTTCTGTGACACAACCCAACTAGCCACCTAAGACATTTCAGACTGTCTCCAAATATACTTCATAAATCAGAGATGAAAGTAAGATTACAGTAAAAGGGAGATACGGTGAAACAATGAACCAGACATAAGAATTAAATGGCATAATAACATTTCAGAGTCCTCAGAAAGTGTATTTGCCAGCAGATGTCTTAAGAAGACAACCCACCTTTCTATAAATTTGAGAGTCACAGTTTGGGAAAGACAGCAGATTGATTTGAGGTTTTTTTTAGTGCTGTGAATACTTTCACACATGACAGCGTCAGTCATGTCTACGGAGTCACCGGGAATGGTGTCCTCAGGCACCAACTTCCGAGTCCCTCGGGTGGACCTGGCTCCCATGAAACTAGCTCTCCTCACATCCGGTGGAAGTGAAGTTAAGTGCTGGGAGACAGCCCAGCGCCCCAAGTGCCTGCCTGGAAGTGAAGTTAGTCGGGTCAGAGCCGTGCATGGTGACCTGATGTCTTGGAGCTATCGTGTGAGTTAGGGCTCTGGGGACACTGACAGGAAGCAACCAGTGGGGACCTACAGTTTGGAGACACAGCACCTTTGAGACCACATGGAGGCACGTGCTGGAAGCAACCCCAGAGGACCCTGCCTTTGCTGTCGCTCTCCTCCTGCAGCTGGCTCTTCCCAGGACCCCCACAATGGAGGACGCTTGCTCTGGTCTGCAGGGTGTGCCACAGCACCTCCTGTGGAACGTGTCTGCCCCAAGCCTCGAGCCCTGGCCAGGTGCCAAGAGGTGATCGCACTAGGCCTGGGTTTCTAACTTGGGTCTCTGGCTACTTTTAAGTTACTGGGATCCCCCAACTCCTGTCCCCCAAAAACCCAAACCATAAAAGAAGAAGAAAGCCGTGACTTTTTATATGGCTTTTCCCTATTAATATTTACTATTTATTAGAAATAGAAGATAGAAAAAAAAAGAAATAGAAGCTGAGTTTTAAGATGTGCATTTATGTATTTAAAAAGGTTGTAAGAGCCACTACATGTTGACCTAAATGACATAATTCTGTAAAAAGCAACAACATCCTCCAAGGGGGAAAAACCAGAGAAAGTTACTAAGGAAGAAAGCACCGCCTGCACTGGGGTGAATTATTCACTGGCTGGTTTAGCAGAAGCCAGCTGACGTTTTGTACTTGTCTCTGCATTCCGTCAGCGGCCAGAGCATTCATTTTATTGATTCATAGAAAAGCTACTGAGGAAAGGAGAGGACTCTTACAGTAGAGTTTTGGCCATTGCTTGTTTTCATTATTCTTTTTTAAACGTACTTAGTGCAGGGCCCACAGGGTCTCTATGCAAATCAGACTCAGTGTCCCTCCTGTTTCCAGCCTTCCGAGCCCTGCGACTGCAGGGGCACAGCACCAGCCCAGTCTCATTTAACTTCTCAGCCTGCCCCGGGGGGCGGGGCCAGCATGGCCCATCGGGCATCGAACCCGGGCCGTGCAGCTGCGTAGGCAGGCACCTGATTCTGCAGAGCTATCTGGCTGGCTCTCCCGTAGGTCCCTTCTGTTACCCCTTATTCATGACAAGGATTCTCACATCATGCCGGTGACCCTCCCACTTGCATTTTCAATTATTATCTAAAGGGAATACAAAGCAATAACAACAACAAGAAAACATTAGGAAGAATATAGAACCTACCTCACCAAACCAATCAGTAAAAATTCAACAGTGATTGCTGTGTTGCCTAATGCCATCTCCAAATTATTTGTTTAGATTATCAGATATAAGCATGCAAAATTAGAAAAAAACAAGTTATAAGACATTAAGCAGGACAAGCAAAACAGAAAAATTTAAGCATCGACTGCTCCCCTCTGGAGAGAGCAGCCCTCAGCAGGACAATTGTCCAAGCCACGCTGCACGCACACACAAATATACCTGTCTCCCCTTCCCTCCTTCTCCTGGCCTTTCCTCATCTCAGTTTCTCCTTCCCTTTGAAGAGATTCTTTCCCTTCTGCAGTATCCACTGCGCCTTTCAGATTTTATTTACTCTTTCAGATTCTCATACTAGCGAGACAATACGATGCTTGCACCTGCGGTCTGATTGATTTCGCTTACATGTAAGGTCCCTTGTTGCCTGCTCACATTTTGAGTGGTTCTCTGACCCACGCAGAGCTGTGGTACATTGTAAATTGTTCTCTTGGGACACTGATTCCTATTTTATGACAAGATGGCGAATAGTCTCCTTTCACTGTAAATATCAGCACCTGTGTTTTTGTAAAGCTTGAAAATGCCGAGAAGCTTTCAACGTCACGGGACAGCGCCTGCTTTCCCCAAATCCCCACTCTTGCTTAGAGGCTATGTGATCGTTAAGAACAGTCATGGCTGCTTACTTTCTTGAAATATTGGTTCAGCTTTATTTGGACATTTTTGGGAAACTCTCCAATAGCCAGTCAAAATGACTGTAGCATTCTGGTCACTCTGTCATGGGGAAATGTGCTCCGTGGATAGCTTGTAGCTCAGAGACAGCTCCCCCCGCCCGGAGCCAGCACGCCACATGTGGACTGTGTTCCCGGCCATGAGAAAGGGCAGGTATTTAATAGGAACAGTGATTTTCCGCGCTTAAGGTGGGGCGTCGCAGGGTGCAGCTGGCATGCTCAGTGCTGCGAGGGGGCGGTGGTGGGGTTACTCTCATTAGCACACTGAGCAGGGCCTGCAGGGCGTCCTCTGATGCTCCGTGCAGAAGCAAGCAGGGGAATTGCATCTTAGCTGCACTGCACAAAGCCAACCTTGCCTTCACTGTGGGTTGCAGAAGCCCTGACAGGATTTTGGGGGCCTCTTGGGGTTACAGATGTCCTTGGAGAAGCCTGACAAGAGCTCTTGGGCCCCTCCATGTACAGTCATCTCACAGCACACAGGGCTCTGGAGTGCGCAGGAGTAAGAATGAACTGCCCCCAAAGGAAGGACAGAGGAGAGCAAGTGACAAAGGCAGCAGGGCTCGTGATGGCGACTGGGGAAGGGCTGCCCCCCACCAAGTCCCTGAAGGAGCGAAGTGGAGACCTGGCCCAGATGATGCGGCCACCTCTCGCCAGAGGAACTAGGCCATCAGGCCGTGTTCCTTCCAGCCTATTACTGGTGTCTGGCCCCATGATAGCGCAGGGACATATTTGTGTGTCACAGGAATGAGGCCACTGGCCTGTCGGCACGGTGCCCACTCTGCTTTTGCTAACTGCTACAAGGCAGGGAGGCTTGGATGGGAGGCCAAGGCAGCTGCTAATTAGCACTGTGACCCTGGGCAAATCATCACTTCACCTTCTTTGCGCAGTTTCTTATCTATTAAGTGTGGCAGGTTACTCGGTAACCAGAAAGACAGCCTCCAGCCTGGCTCTTCGGGAGAAATACATGGAAATCCTAGGCAATGAATGCAAAATCCAAAATGCTTCCACTGTGCAGGTAAATTGGCTGGTGCTGGACCATGGAGATAGCTCAGCAGTCTGAGTGCCTGCCTAGGCAAGTGCAAGGACCCAGGTTCGATGCCCAGTATCACATGCTGTGCTGGGCCTGCTCTGGATGCGCTGAGCCAGCCACTGAGACTGGGCATGGTGGTACATGTCTGTAACCCCAGTTCTCAGAAGGCTGAGACAGGAAAATCACCACAAGTCCAAGCTGTTTAATGAGACCCTATCCTAAATACATAAAATTAAAAAAAAAAAATAGCTGGTGCTCATTTTTAGAAATAGAAGCCACTTCCTGACAGCCTGGGTTGGGTTGCTCCCTAGCTTGTTTCTGGGATGCTGGAGCAGGGCTCTAGGGGGCCCTGACCTCTAACTGGATAAGAGAGGGCTGAACAGTCCGTGTTCACAGGTTAGGTTGGCAAGTTGTAACTTGCATTTTTTTTCCTGTTGCCTGATTTAGCTTCCCACATTGTATCTGACACAAACCAAACTGCCCCACATGGCAGACTGAGGACTTGTGTTTAAAGGTCCCTGAACATCTGTCCAGCGGCTGTTGTGCCCTGCTCCACAGAGGCCTGGGATGCTGGAATGGGAAGGGCTGGGGGTGCCATCCTGTAGTGACGAAGGAGTCTAGCCAAGGGTATGACAGGTGATGGTGGCTGAGTGCTGGTGGTGGCCCTCATAGACCACCTGTGGAGGGCCGAAAGAGTCCAGGGCGTGGCTATCTGAGTGGACCAAAGAATGAAGCAGGGAGGACTTCCCAAGAGGGCAGGTGTGTCCCAGGGAATCAGGGATTCATCTGGTGTCCAGGGGTGGGAGGAGCACAATGCCCAGGGGTGGTGGGACTCGGGCCCTCTGACGTGCATGCATGAGCAGGGCGGGTGGGGTGGGCGTGCAGGGAAGGGCCCTGCTCTCAGAGCCTTGGCTGAGCCTCCCGGCAGCCCGTGGGTTGGTCTGTGCCTTTGGCTGCCCATCCTCAGAAAGTTTGGGTGTGGGGTGTGGGGCGTGGTCCCTAAAGGAGGTGGTGGGCAGTGCCAGTACAGAGGCATCCCCCTTCCCGCCTGAGGTTCCCAGGCAGATGCTGCTGCACAGGGCCTGCTCACAGTCCCTGTAACCCAGCCACCTGCCTCTGCACAATTCACTGAAGAGCTGAGTGAGAAGCCAGGCTGCCTGCCAGCAGACCCTCATGCTGGGCAGGTCGGGCAGCAGCTGCCTTCTCTGTCCCCCTCAGAGCAAGATGGGCTCCATGTTTTACATATTCACTAGGGGAGAATGGGCAAACCCATCCAAGGTCCACATGTGTGATTTGGGGAGCCAAGTACCCCAGGACCTGGGCCATGCAGTGGATAATCCACCTCGAGGAGATAAGCCCCACTCAGAAGACTGGGCCTGCAAGCTGGGATTTGGGAGAAATCCTTCACTCTATGGAGGACTCAGGACTCTTCCATGAACTAATAAATCCACAGTACATAAGACCGTTCAGTGTTGCTCTGCACAATACATCTTAAGAAGGCTTTTTAAAACACAGAAGTCACGAAAATAGAGCGACAGTGTTGTACCAAGAGGAGTCCCCAGTGCTGTGGGTTTCTGTTTGTGGAAGCTCCCACCTTCCTTCTGTCCTTGGGGATGGAGTCGCAGGCTGAGCCCAACTGGTCTTCTGTCCTTTTGAAATTAAATTTATTTCTGAAAACCTCTGGAGATTTATATTTTTAATATCTCTATTTGAATGAGGGTTATCCTAATACGGGGACAGAATGCATTTCTTTCTGAAATGCTAATTGAGCAGAGAACCCGGAGATAAACAAATTGATTTAATTTTAATCTGCTTTCATGGTGATGCATGATGATAACTGGTTTCTGTCTCCTAGGGCTGAAAACCACAGCCCTTAATAGGAGTTTTTGGGTACATGACGGGGCTTTAAATTGCAGATGCCGCACTGCACCGCCCTCCGTGGGCCACTCTGGCTCTGGCGGGGTTTCAGGGACTCCCCACGCTCGGGTGCGTGATTTTCAATCAGCACAGCTGTTGCTACAACACACTCAGCCTCCCCTCCTAGAAGCCAACACCAGGGCTGGTTCTGCAGCACTGCTGTCGGGGAGGCTGGTGGAGTGGGCTCTGCAACACTCTGGAGGATACGCACCCAGTAGGCGCTCAGGTATCCAGCAGGCGAGGGGCTCAGAGCACCCAGTAGGCACTCAGGTATCCAGCAGGAGAGGGGCTCGGAGCACGCAGTAGGTGCTCAGGTATCCAGCAGGCGAGGGGCTCAGAGCACGCAGTAGGCACTCAGGTATCCAACAGGCGAGGGGCTCAGAGCACGCAGTAGGCGCTCAGGTACCCAGCAGGCAAGGGGCTCAGAGCACGCAGTAGGCGCTCAGGTATCCAACAGGCGAGGGGCTCAGAGCACACAGTAGGTGCTCAGGTATCCAGCGAGCGAGGGCCGCAGAGCTCTCAGGCTGAGGCACAAGCAGAGCAGGAAGGGCCAGGCTCCCACCAGCAAGCTCCTGCCTCCTGAGGCCGGAGTCCTCTCCTTGAAGACCTGAAGACGTGCCCGAGTCCCCAGCCCAGTTGTGCTCTCTGCTGGCATCTGAGACCGCATCACCAATATAGTCCCCTCTAGCCTCAGGAACCTGCTGTGAGTCACCAGTAGCCCCTGCTGCCATCAGTAGTCCTGCTGGGCAGAGAAGCCCTGGGAACACTCCCGTCATCGCCAGGGACGGGATGCACTCACAGGGTTTCTACATCTGAGAACAAGCAGAAATGTCCTTGCAGATGGACGCAGTAAAATCCGCCGGGAGTCCTGCACTTCCTACTAGGGGAGGTTTTGGGCCGTGTGCCTGGCAGAGCCTCTCGCCACCCCTGAGAGGAGCCCATCACTCCGAGGGGTGGGCTGGCGAGGCCCCGGCAAGGCGTTCTTCACTCTGCCTCTTCTGGCTCGACGAACCTGGCTGCGTGCCCACCACAGCAGAGACGCTCCAGGTGACCTCACGTGTCCTGCTGCTGCCCCAGGCTCCGTGGTGCCATGCAGGTCCGTGGACGGTGGAGCCCACTGCGGACACCTGTGATGTGCCACACCCCACGTGCCCCGACTGACCTGCCCAGCTCTGCGTGTCCCGGCCTCTTGATTGCTTGCACCCAAAGACCCCTCATCTTTTACTCTCTGGTGTCCATCTGGCTCCGGCCCTGCACGTGGCCCAGGCCACCCCAGTGGACAGACCCGCCATGTGTTTATCTGTAGTCAGCGCCTAGGGTCCATGTGCGTGTCGTGCGCTTCTGCCAGTGGATTTTCACCGTGAAATCCTGCCTTGTGTCACTGGATGGAGCTCAGGTGCACACGACAGAAGCGACGCTTCACCGCCTGGGTGTCTTCATTCCCACACAGTCTCAGAGGAATTACGGTCTTTCAGGGTGATCACAGCCCCAGAGATCCTGGCCCGCTGGCTATTGCAAGGATGGTGCAGAGGAGATGGCCTCTGAATAAAGGTGGTCGCACCTTTGATAAACAGCTGTGATTTAGGGTGGGAGATATGTAAGCATCATGTTCCTCACAAGCATGAGGGCCTGTGCGGACAGAACCCAATTCCCCTCCTCCCCGTCTCCCACCGCCTCTTCCCCTCCAGCCCCTCCTGCTCTCCCCATGTTCAAAAGCTTTGTTTTTGTTTTTGTTCCTTTGGCAGAACCAGGGATTGAACTGAGGTCCTTGTGCTTGCCAGGGAAGCTCTTATTCTGCTGAGCCATCTCCCCAGCCCCTTAAAAGCTTTGTTTCCATTTTACCCCTCTTTTCTCATTTTTGGGTAAACCCTTTGCTTCTTTCCTTTTACAGGGAGGTAGAACTCTAAGCCATGTCTTGCCGTCCACATTAGAGGAACAGGAAGGGAATTCTGAGCTTTACCACCTCAGCTCAGAGGCGTGGCCTCCTGGACCCTCAGGCGCAGACAGTCTTTCTAGCTGTGCTCCTGTTGGGGACCCTACCGGTATCCCTGGGCTCCACTAGAGAGCTCTTGGCAGAGGACTTCAGGCCTGAGTCCTCAGATCAGAGCTGAGGGTTCTGAGCCCTCCTGGTGAGCACTTCGCCCGGGGACATTTTGGGGTTGCTTTACAATTTTATATCTGGATCAGACCCCAGGGGCGTGTGACATCTTCCCCAAGCCTGTGAAAGAGCCTGTGGCCCCTGGAGGTGCTGGGGCCAGTACCAGATGTGTCCCAAGGGCACGCTCCTCAAGCAGGATGAGATTCTTTTCAGGTCTTTCTTTAGTTGGGAAATACTGGAGCACCATGGGGTGACTTTAGCATTTTGGAGTCCAGAAGCCTGCACCCAGAGTCTCTCCACCCAGAGCACCCCTCTGAGAAACACCCAAATCATGTTACCTGAAGTTGGCAGAGGCGGTGTTGTTCATGACTTAAATACTGCAGTGAGTGTGCCGACTGCAAACCTCATTTCAGTAGTTCATTGTATTTCTCATAATATTTCACTGCTTCATGTAGAGTGATTATTCTCTGTAATGTATGACCTATCAATTTTTGCTTAAGTGAGTATGAAAAATTATAATAACATCTCAAGGTAGAAGTTTTATTTATTTCTGAAATTTACTTGAGAAATCAGATTGGATGCCCCAGGGGGATTTGACAGAGACAGCGCTGGGCACTGACTGCCAGGTAGCTAAACCCTGCCCTCTGTGTGGTGAGGGTCACTGCAGGAGTGGGCTTGACAAGGTAGTAGCAGCCTGCAGAGTTGGGGTAGAAGAATTCAAGGGGGCCATCTGCTGCGAGAGCTGGGGCTCCGGTCACTCTGCAGAGTGACATGGGGCCCTTGAGGTTTAGTGAGAGGTCTGGGCTGGGAGCCTAGGGACAGACTTCCGAAGGTAATGGTGAGATAACTCACTATTGTCGTGGAATGCTGGACTGTGTTGGACTGTGTCCTCCAGTTCAGGCACCTAAATTAGTTGAATGACAATGGAGTGCCCATCTCTGACAGGTGTAGACAAAGGAAGGGGCATAGAAAGGAAGAATCATGAGGTGTGTGTATGACAGTACAGTTGGGATAGATAACGCCGTGCTTCTACATAATTCTATGAGGGGCAAGATTTGCACTAATGGTGGTTGGACAGGATATTATGTCGGCTTCTAGTACTATGGACAACCGCTAGGAAAATAACAAGGTAGAAAGTATTAATTATTGAATCTTTGATGTAATTCAGGTATAAAAAATAAGATATGCAAACAGCTACACTCTCTTAATTTACTGATAAGAGACATACGGTATAATAATGTCTGTAAGTATAATATCATGTATGCACCTTCTATGATACCAAAACATTATGAAAACAGTTTGCAATGTATTAATTTATCAAATCCAACTTGTCAAGGTATCTTAAAACTGTCTCATTGATATTTGTACTTCAATAAAACAAAAATTAAAAAAAAGAAAAAAGAACGGTGTCCTCCAAGAGGGCAGAAGCAAGCCTTCGCTTCCCCTTTTTAGTCCATCGGTTGGTCGGTGCTGCAGGGCGGGGCTTCCCTGTTCTATGAATCTGCCACCCAGAGCCCCGCAGAGCTGCACTGGGCCAAGGTGCTCGGCGCTGCTCACGCAAGCTGGCGGCACAGTGAGCTGTGGTGCCTTCCCTGCCCGTACCGCGCACGAGGACCGGACATGCTTATTTTATGCCTGCAAGTCTGGACCTCCCCGCCCCACCTGACTGCCACTGTGTTCGTCTTTGTTTCTGTGTAGAAGCATTTGGACACTGTAGACATGAGGGAAAAGTAAACTGAATTTAAATAAATTAGTAAAATAAAATAAAATGAATTCTTTTTCATGTTTTGTTTTGGGAAATAGCAGAGTGATCAATAACAGGCATTTGAACATGAAAACAGAGCACAAGGTAAAAATTCTACCAAACAAGTGAAGTAGGCAGGGGATCCCACGAGGGAAAAATGGCCAGTCGCCTCTTGTAAAGAAGACACTGAGCGATTGTGAGGTCTGCTTATTTTCCAGAGTGAATAATGGTGCTCAGTAAATCACTCTGGTATTTAGATGCCAGTGAATACTTTTAAAAGTAGGATGTAACAGTTTGATTTCAAAATGTCAATAGTTACAATATACTGAACATTCCAACCTTTGTAGCTTAGTATGGAAATTTTTAAATGTCAACTCTAAAATGTGTCTGGGGATACAGACTTTTGTCAGAGAATTATTCCAGAGCTTGTTCCAACAGACTTTTTCTGGTGACAGAACGGGCGGTGCCTGTGCTGTCCAGGGCAGTGAACACCTCCACGACCATGTCCACGTCCACGTCCATGTCCACGTCCACGTGTGCATGGGCCTGCTGGCTCCTGAACGGTTGCTATGTAACTGAGAGCTGGATTTATTTCATTTTATTTTGACTTACTTCATTTGAGGCGGGTCCACATGACCAAGGCCAGTGTGATTTCCAGGGTGTGTACCACAGCCAGGGGACTGGGTCATTGGACCCTCAGGTGCAGAAAGGCCCAAGTACAATGGCAAAATCATTACCATTGTGTGCTTTAAAAAGAAGGTGATATGCCGTGCTGTGGCACTTCCTGCCTCCACAGAGCAAGCTGTGCTTTGCCTTCCTCGTCCTGGATAAACCTTTGCTCCTGGACCACCGGAGGTCCTAGAAGCTTTCTGAATGCATGGTGGCATGTGTTAGGGTTCAGGCTGAGCCTGGGCTGTGGAGCAATCTTGGGGTCCCCTCTCCACTGCATGTCTTTCTTGGGTGTGGGGGCATGGGCAAGAGTGGTGGCTGGGGCGGATGTATCTCCTTTAACTGGCGCAGAGCAGCAGGTGCGTGGGGTGCCAGGCCAGGAAGGCTCCTAGGGCGGGGTGTCCGAGGAGGGCTTTGCTTCATTGTTCCAGGGTTGGAAAGTTTGTCCGTGCTGTGCTCCCAGTGCTCGGGCCTGGGGCAACCGAGACAGAACAGTTGTCTGTACATTTGTGACCCAAGAGCGGAGGCTTAGCAGTAAACAGAAACTAGAGGAAGTCCCTGCAGCCCCGGATTTCAGGGCTCCATGTTGATATCGATGCTGGCTGCTATGCGAATCCGTTGGCTCTCTAGTCACCTGCAGTGAGTGTGAGCGGCACAAACTATAATGTCCTGAACTGGCTGGTTTCGGTGTTGTCATCGACACGGGTTCTTCTGTGTTTCCCGTTCTGCCTGTCACCAAACGGAGGCCGGAGGGGATGGTGGAGAATCAGCCGAGTCATGTCAAGAACTTTGCCAGAGCCAGACACTGCGCTGCACGCTCGCCTTCTCTGAAAATTCACCTGAAGCATAAGCAATATGAATTGCAAAATACGTTGTCAGGCGTCCGCAGTGTCGCTTCCTCCGATGGCACTGTGTGTCTTTTTACACCTCGGCATCTTTGAGCTAGAGCTCTGTCTGCTCCCGGGTCTCTCCCAGGACCCCTCTGCTCATCAGGTGAGCAGGCTCAGCTGTGAGCGTGGTCAGGCCAGGGTGGCGCTGTGGCTTCTGTCTCGCCCATGTCCACCACAGCACACTCTTTCACAGGCCCTCCCGAAACACACCGCCTTTCCCTGAGGACAGCAACCAAGTCACATGGGTGCCCATGCCCTGCAGCACACAGCCAGCTCCACGTGAGTGCCACCGGCCCCAGCGCTAATAAAAGCGGAGTCTGAATTCTGTGCGGTCAGCTCCTCTTTCTGACGGAATTAGCACTGTGAGGCGGCGCCCATTACTGCCATTGTTTCTACTGACAGCGGAAGAATTGGCAGAGCGTCTGGTGCTCTGAAAGGAGGGGGAGAGACCGGGAGATCGCAGGGCAGCTGTGTTGTCTGGAGGGCCAGGGGCTTGGGGACACAGGGCTGGAGGAGAGAGTGATTCTGGCGATGGAGGTGACAGAGGGACAAGAAGAAGGCAGCAGAGAAGCAAGCCCAGGGGACCAGTGGCTGTGGCCCAGCCTGGTCTATGATGCTCAGACAGTGCAGAAAGCTGGGTCCAGTGGCACCCACGACAGACACGCATCCTCCAGGCAGCTGTCAGGAACATGGGGGAGCAGGACCCTGTCTTCTCCCAGCAGGAAAGGGAGCAAAGAGCAGGCTGACAATGGATGCCTCAGTGGTTTCCAAGAAAGGTGAGGGGATGGAGCCAGGTAAACCAGAGGGTGGAGCTTTTGGTCTAGAGAGAGATCCACTGTGTCCCAGGGCAAGACAGGAGCTTCGGTTCCCCAGTCCCTTCTCAGGGGTCTCAACATGGGGCTTTCCTTTGCACCCCTGAGATCCATCCTCTGCATCCTCTCCTGCCCCAGGGCCAGTCTCACCTCCATGTCCATTGCTGCAGCCTTCTTGGGTGTCTATTGCTCTGTTGTATTAAGAGACAAATCTAACTCCACACCAAGTGCAGGTGTCCGTGGGCCTCCAGCTGGAGGAGTGACTGCTGACTCCTGGGCAGTGGGCACGGGCGGCACAGTGAGTCTGATTGTACCAGCAGCTGCATGATAAGCTGTGTGATGTCATCTAAGCCAGGCTGGGGGTGACCTGGGTGCCAGGTAACATTTCACATTTGGGGAAATAGTTACTATCTAGGGACGATTGATAACTGGGTGACAGGTACTTGATAGGTTGATAGATATTCAAACATGCACACATAGGTATATAGGCAAGTGACAGGTAAACAAAGAGGTAGCTATAGCTATGCACGAATGATAGAAACATGGACAGCTTGCAGCGAGTGGACAGATACTATAGAGAGATGATAGATCAATGGATAGAAGATAGATGATAGGGATGGATCATAGTGACGGATGGACAGGTGTCGTACTGATTGCCCTCTAGTTGCTAGGACAGAGCACCTGCAAGTTCAAGGAGCCCATGACTTGGTTCACAGTTTCCACAGGCACCGTCCACAGTCAGCCAGTTCCAAGGCCTAGGGAGCTCGGTGCAGGAAGAGGGCCTCTGGTGGAGGAGGGCCGCTCCCCTCACGCCCTCCTCAGCTCCCAGCCGAGAGAACCAGGAGCCGGGGAAGAACACCCCCTCCAGGTCACGCCCACGGCCAGCTCCAAGCAGGCCCTTCCTCCTGGCAGCGCAGAGCCCCCCATCCAGTGACTACCACCACAGGAAACGGAAGCATCACAGCTGTGGGGGTGGGAGAGGTGACTTCCTGTCCCCAGCCCAGCCTTTCTGTCACCAACTGGCTCATGTTTAAATGTCATCTGAGGGCCAGCCAAGTAGCTCAGCGGATTAAAGCGCCTGCAAGTAACTCTGGCTGGGGTTCGATACCCAGCCTGCTGTGCTGGCCCCGCCCCCAGGGCACGCTGCAGCGGCTATTGTGACTGGGCGTGGTGGCGTGCGCCTGTGATCCCAGCTCTTGGGAGGCTCTAAACAGGAGGATCACTATGAGTCTGATCTAGTAGTGAGACCCTGAACACCCTGTAGTCCCTTCCCTAAATTACAACAGCAATAATAATAATGTTGGCTGAGGCATTTCCAGACCTCGGTGGGACATGGGTCCTTCAGTTCTTCCTGAGCACCATTCACCTCTTCTCAGGCCTCCGCTGACCGCACTCTCTCCCCAGTCTTACTTTTTGTACAAATTTATTAAGGTGTCGTTCAAGTGCCGTAACACTCAGCGGTTGTGGTTGTAGAATCAGGTAAATTTAGTAGCGCTGGAGTTGCAGAGCTGCCCCTGCAGTGGTGTCTAGAGTATTCCTGTCATCTTTGCACCTGCAGATGTTTATTTCCGACTGCCATCCTCAGCCCGAGGCAAACACCAGTCGACCTTCCTTCTCTTTAAATTTGCTTCATCTTAACCTTTCAGAAAAAGGCTAGCTTTCATTTCCATAGCATGATTTTTAAAAAGTCTTTATCAGTCCACGCCAGCCGGACCTAGTGGCTCCATCCTCCTTGGGAGCTGGTGCCTGCTCATGGCAAGCCTCGCTTCGATTTAGTCGGAGAGGACCCACCCTGGCCTGTTCGGGAGGACTCTCACAGGAAGAGGCCTTGGGCTTTGTTCCCGCCTCTGTGGTGCTATTACCAGAGGCCCCATTCACATTCTTCAATTAGGAAGCCACGGCATGTGGCGCGGTCTCTGTTCCATGCCCGGGCAGGAGTATGAGCCTGTTCCAGCGGGCAGATGCCAGCCCTGTGACAGCACTTGTACCTTAGCTCCTTCCAGGGACAAGTACAGGGCCCCAAACCCTTGGGTCCTCAGGACGCAGGCAGGAGGTGATGTGAACAGAGTTTTGCAAAGAAGACATCTGCCTCTGAAGACTGCTGGAGGATAGTGGGCCTGCCACGGGGTGGTGGCCACAGCTTGTTGGTGCTGTGAGCGTCTCTGCCACTCGGGTCCCCACTGAGCCAAAGCCTGGGACACTTTGTGAAAGAAGTGTCTTAATGTTTGGTGTTGGTTTTGATTGTCAAAGTGATGTGATTACCTCAGAAAAAGCATTGCAGGACAAAGCTCTTCCCTGACTTCAAGAGTGGACATGACTTCCAAGCGGGGATGTCATGGGACCCAGGATGCCAGGGAGATGATGGCCCACTTCTGGTCAGTGCACTGCTGCCCACTTGCTCTGACACGGCACATAGCGTGCCTGAGTCACAGTGGACTTTGGCCACCCTCTCCATCCACAGACAACATGAGCAGGGCCGGGAAGGGCAAGAGGCTGTGTGGGTCACTGCTTCATGGCCTCAGGCTCTTGGAGAGGCCTGGAGAGTGGGCAAGAAGGTGGCAGCCTCAAGCTCGGGAGGCCGCACTGGTTCTTGCTGGGCCCAGCAGTTCACGCTGTCACATGGAACTGGACTTCTGGCTGCTCCTCTGCCTGCAGCAGCTGACACTTCTGTGCTGACCCCAAGCTTCCACAGCAAGGGTCACAGAGGTGACAAGCCTGGCTGGTGTCCCACTCTGACACCTGAGTCTGGAGCTTGCTGTGGCCTGGAGCATAAAGCTTCATCCCAGTCCCAGGAGGAGCATGAGAGACAGAGGGAGAGGCTGCTGTGGTGACCCTGGAAACACAGCCGCTGTGCCTGCAAGCTGCACTGGGGCTGGGCGAGGAGACGGACAGACTTAGGTCAGCAGTGAGGATGCGCACAGGGTACCTCATCCGTGCCACGTTCTGCTCTGCCTCCCTGAATTTCCCTCGTCATTTACAGCTGGCTCAGCCCTTAGCATTCTGTGTCCTTGCTGTGAAATTGTTATGTAACTGTTTTCCAATGCAGGGCATCCGGCTGGGGACTCAGAGTGGCGTCATCGCGTGTGGCCCCAGAACGTGGGCACGAAGGACCCGGTGTGGTGCTTACACCTCTGGGACGTGGGCAGGTGGCGCCAGACTTGGTGGGCTGGAAGGGTGGGCAGCTCGGCAAGAAAGGGCCTTGCGCAGGGCCCCAGGACTGACCTGCGTGAGAGTGCAGACGCACGGGCTGGGACAACGGCTTCGCTCTGCAGATCCTGGAACTGGGGGAGTCGCACCTGATGCTTGAAACCAGTGGTCTGGAGTGATCATGTCTTAATTCTACCTGCAAACAAGGCTCACGCATCCCATTCAGCTGTCGTGCGCCTGGGGAGCAGCAGTTCCTGGGGCCTGCAAAGCTGTCTTCTAGCCGTCAAAGCTTCCCATGAAGCAGGCTGCATGGCCCCACACCCTCTGTGAGCCGGAGCCTGGGCTGAGGCGCAGACCACAGTGACCTCTCTGTGCTGCTCTGACCACAGGCTAGACACATCCCTCTGTGGGCCACAAGATGCAGGCCTGGCTCAAGCTTTGCATGTCCAGGGGCTGCTACTTGGAGTGGAAATCGTCATAACTTCTCCCATTAAAATTAATAATATTAGATTGAATATATATGTATATATATTTATTTCAATATGTGTATGTTTAGTAGCTTTTCATTTAGCAGCAGGGCTCTGGGATTTAATTAAGGCCGTTACTTACCTCAGAAGAAAAAAATAAGGAGCTGCTCATGCAGCCTGTGTGCTCCGGACAAGCGCTGGGTAGAAAGCCAACTCCCGACTATCCGCCACTGGTCAGGGGAGTGCTGAGAGGTCTGGAAGTGCGTGTCCTGACGTAGCTCCGGGGGTCCTGTGCAGGATGGCTCCCACATTTCCTGCCCCCCTCCACCCCAGCGGGGCTCCAGGCACCTGGGCGGCGTGACCTGGATCCACCAGGCCGGCCTGGGCAAGGGCACCTGCTGCTTCTGCACGGGGATGGTTTGTGTCCAGTTGTCCCCCCAAAGCCTCATGTAGTCATGGGTGGGGACTTCTAGAGTTTGTGATTAACTCATGATCCACTGGGATTATTTGGATCCAAGGCTGGGATTATGGGTTTTAGTACTGCTGGGATTATGGGTGTGAGTACATTCCCCCAGCCTAGGGCAGAGAGCCTTCATGTAATATAAGAGACAGAGAGACAGACTTTCTGTAGCCATTGCCCTTTGTTATTACTGCTCTGCCACCAAGAACTGCTGCTCTCTGCCGTGTGCCCCTCTGCCTTGGAGCCAGCTGAGTATGGACTAAAACCTCCAGTAACTGTGAGCTAAATAAACCTTTCCTTCCTTCGTTTTGGGTGTTGGGTACTTGTCCCAGCAACGAGAGAAGAGTAACTAAGACAGCCACGCAAGCCGAATCCCTGTGGTGTGGGTCCCAGCACTCCAGAGTCCCTGACCACAGCAGACAGGGTGGAGCCACTGCAGGACTCCACATTCTGCAGCGGGCTGGGGACCCTGGGCTGCAGGAGGGTGGGAAGCTGCCTGTGCACTGAGTTGCACTTGTGCTTTGCCTTTGCATCTCCTCTGATGCTGCTTTCTGCTTTCTGGACAGAAGAGAGCACTGAGCACAGTGTGGAGTGATGGGTGGGAGCAGAGTCCCCTTCAGGGCTAGGCGGTCCCAGAGCCTTGTGAGGTAGCAGCGAGTGACTGCAGGATCTTCTGGGTACTTAGGCAGCGGTGCAAGGGCCGATTCCAGGCTGAGCCCCAGTGGGATCCCAAGACAGTGGCCCTGCCACCCACACATCTATTTCCTGGGAAGTCCAGGGGCCAGGGCCTCCAAGTGTGTGGAGCTCTTACCTCTGTACCCTCCTGGGGTACAGGAGGAGGATGGGAGGCAGTGGGAGGTGCCCTTAGCCAGAGCTGAGGCTCAGTCCTGGCTGGGCTCTGCTGGTGCTGGGGAGAAAGTGACGGGAGAGCTTGTGCCTTTCTTGTAGCTCCCGGAAAGTCCCTGCCCTCCACTGCGACCAGAAGGCAGAGGGACTATGTGCGAGGTGGCCAGCGTGGCTACAGGGACTCCAGGCCTTGTATCAGGGGAAGCCAGTGCAGGCTGGCCAGGAGTGGCTGGAGGCTGCAGCTGCTGGAAGGGGAAGCTCTCGGCTCCTCAGTTCACACTCGGGGGGCTGCACCCCTGGTGCAGCTGTTCCTGCTTCTCTCCCCCTTCTCTTGGTCTTCTTTTTATTCTTTAAGCCATAAGTCTGCCTTTGACAATGTGCTAACAGGCATGATCTCGTTGAAATATGAGGCATCAAGTTACCCGGGAAGAGGAAAAGACTTCCAGAAGGAGGTAGTGCCACCTGATAGTCACGTTGGTCACAAGTGACAGGGATAGAGACTTGGGCCACCCGGGGTGTTAGAAGGCAGACAGATCAGTGAAAGCCAGGAGAGAGGCGGAGGGAATCAGATCGAGCTTAACGCATAAGGACAGCACTTCAGATCAGTGAGCAGGCGTGGAAGGAGTGGAGGGGGACCATTTAATAAAAAGCTTGATGAAAACAAAAGGAGAGGGAAAATCAAGCTGGGGCTCTGTTGCAATCTTCAAAGCAAAATAAATTCCAGAAGGATCAAGGGATTGATTTGCTTAAAATCAGTTTTCTAACAAACAACAAAACAGTAAGGATGGAGAAACAGTGAAAGGGTGGAGGATGGGCGTGGCGAGGCGCTACGCAGGAAGCATGGCGGCCTGGAAGTAGTTCCCCAACTTAGGCATGCTTTGGCTTTTAGAAGAAATCCATGACCAACGTTCAATACCACTGCATGGAACGAAATGCTATTGATTGCCAGAAAGACATGGCCAAGGAGGCCAGAAGCTGCGGGATCCGGCTTGGGGGGATGGGTCTCACCGGCCAGAGAAGGGCCAGCTCTATCGGAGCAGATCGACCGGTGGGCCAGCTCTGACTGGGAATGCCTTTTGCCTTGTTATTGTTGACTTTGTATTTCTTCAAGGCAAGTTCTCAAGACATGCCCTAGCCCAGTCCTGAACTCGCTATGTGGCCCAGGCTGCCCTTGTACTTATGGTGATCCTCCTGCCTCAGCCTCCTGGGTGCCACGATTTCAGGTGTGTGCCCCTGAAAAACACACAGCGTTTTTCTTCCCATGAAGACAGTGTTCATGGGAGTGAAGAGTTGTCTATGTGTGGACATTCTCTGACGTGCTTGTGTTAGGGCCTGGAGAACATGTTTGTCTGTCCCACAAACACAGCTGTGCAGATTCGTTCAGTAGTAAGGCACAGGGCCTTAGCATGGAGGTACAGACACACAGGGGCTCCATGGATATTTCCTAGACTTTTAAAAACGCTTTGCGGTGCCTGAGGACACCAGTGCGGGAGCCATCCGTATGTGTAGTGCTTCTCATTCCGTCTCCATCCCTGCCCCTTCTCTCTGTCCTTCCCATGTGCCAGCAACCCCTCTTGCGGCTCCTGTTTGCCTTTGATGTTCCTCTCGAATGTGCCTCTCTTCTGGGTCATGCTCTCCACCTGCTGTGTGGTGGGCTGACAACCGTGGTCAGCTTGTTGTGGGCTGACAACCGTGGTCAGCTTGTTGTGGGCTCACAACCGTGGTCAGCTTGTTGCACCCGGCTGCACGAAGCAACATGGCGCCGGGTGTGGCTGTTGCTGGCAGCAGAAGGCGCAGAACGGAAGCTGCTGGGGAGGCTCTAGGGAGCTGTTGGTTCCCCTGGTGGAGCTTGTCCCACTGGCTTTCCTGGTGAACTTGGCTGTTCTCATCGTTGGAGGAGCTCGGAACCCTGCCGTCACAGAAAGGCTACGCCTCATTTCCGGGGAGCTCTGGTCCTCGCTTTGAGCAGTGCTTCCTGGCTCAGCAGGGAGGATGGTGCCCTGCTCAGCCTCCTGGGGAAGCTTGGCACGTTGGCTTTCCTGATGGGAGTCGGCTTTCCTTGTTCTCAGAGGAGCTCAGGACCTCATGGTCACTGAGGACGGCTGTGGTACTTACCTCGAGCGTTGCTTCCTGGCTCCTGGGCAGAGCCCTCAGCCTGCTGGCACAGAGCCTTTGTCCCGCTGAAATAGGCTTCCTAGCTTCCACCACTGAACTGTGGGCCTTGCCCCACAGATCTGTAGAGCCAGCCTGTATGGGACATTGTCTAGGCCTCCAGGTGGACTCATGGGAGACACCATACAGGGCTCCAGGTCCTCAGCTGGACTCAAGCAGAACATTACCATCAGACTAGGCCACGCCCAACTAAGGCCACACCCCTACCACACCAGGAGTCTGGGCCATGCCGCTTCTGGATTTCACCCCTTTTGGATCCATACCTTTGTTCAGGTCACACTCCTCTCCAAGCCACACCCTCCAAAGCCACGCCCTCCTTGAGACCACGCCTTTCTCAAGGCCATACCCTCCACAGGGCAGGCCCTTCCCTGGGGCCACGACCATCCAGGCCACACTCCTTGCATTCTCTCTGAGTTCCTCTCTTGGGGACTTGGGGACTCCCCTCCCTCTGCACAAACTTGTTTGACAGCAGTATGTGTCCCCAGGAGTGATAAGAGTGATTACCCCTGTCCAAGGGGACCCAGCTTCAGGGCCCTGGGTCATTGAAGCCTGGCCCAGCCTTGTTGTGGGATTGCAACATGGATTATAAAAGGAGCTGGGGGGAGGGTGGGTAGCTGCATGAGCTAATGTTAGAGGAGCAGAAGGGAAGGAGAGGGTTGGCAATGTCCCCAGGGCACAGGCTGGCTGCATGTCCTCTACCCTCGTCCTTATGCCTTGGGTGACAGAGAGAAGCCCTGGCCCTGAAGTTCTGTCCTTGGGGCTAAAGCCACAGAGGGACAGATCACAGGGCCAAGCCCAGGTGTGCCACCCCATGGGGACAGGTGGGGTGCGGACACCTCATTTCTACCTGCTCCCAGCGGGTCAGTTGTGTTACTGATGTTGTTTGGAGCTGTGTGCATGTGTGTGCACATGTGCAGTGTACACGTGTGAGGCACACACAGCTCACGGTGTGCACAGCCAAGCTCCACCACGCTTTAGGGACACGAGGCCCCTCTGCCCAGGCAGGGCTTCTGTGGCCAGTCCAGCCTGCGTGTGCATACTTGGGGGAAAATTACGGTTTTTTCACCCATCGCTGAGGTAGATATATTATTAAATATAAATCTTCAAGTGTCTTCGGAAATCAAGTGCTCTGTTTATCTCTGCTTAATGAGGCTGTCAGTGTAACCTGTATTTATTGAGCCACAAGTAGGTTATAAAACTTCCATTAATAACTGGAAGTAACTCAGTTGTCATAAGCAAAGAAGGAATTAGCATTTGGTTCAGGCCCAGTGGTGCTGATCCACAGGGGTTCTAAGAACTGCCACTGGGTTCCAGCACTGCCACGTCTGGCTCTGGATGAGCATCTCAGTATGGGTGCAATATATGGCCGGGGCTGGTGGACACCAGGATCCAGCCCCAAATGCAGGTAAGGCACCTGGTTCCTCCTCCCCACCCTCCTGGGACCCTCACAGGACCCTCCTCCAGAAAGCCCTTCCCTGACTGGAGCCCATCAATACCCCAGGCCAGGCGCCTTCTCCTGGGGTCATGCCGGGGGTCTGTGAAGCTCAGTGCCCCTCCCAAACACTCTGGAAGGATTTTCTCTTAGAAGAGATGGAGGGAAGGGTGAGGAAAAGGAATGGAAAAAGAACTGAGACTACGTGGGGCATGTGTGCCAGCTGCCCGCCACGAATGCTGTCGTCACGCACTGCCAATGGTAACTAACAACAATGCAATTTTAAAGAACAAGCAAAGGTGTGATGCTAGAAGTGATGGCGTCCCTGGAATCAGCAATAAACACTGCGTAGAAGCAGTTGTGGCTTTTCCTCGAGAGGTGTTATCCAAATTCTGAGCTCCCTTTCCTTTTAATTGTATTATAACTTTCTATTTGTATTTCTCCTTTTGAGTTCTTACGCTAGGGAGTGCAAGAACTATATGATATTTACACACGTGGGTCTGGGTTATTTCACTTATGAGTATGTCTCGAGGTGGCATCCACTTATATATGAGGGCTTTGAGTTTATCATTCTTTATAGCTAAGGAGAGAAAACATTCTCTCAAGCTTTCACAGAAAGCAAATTGGTTAAGCAATGGCCGTGACTCATCCACATGGCTGACACTGACAAAGGATCTACAAACAGCAGTACAGGGTTACGGGATAAATCCTGAGGGGACTTGACAGATCTTATCAGATACAAAAGCTGCATTTCTTGTTCTATAGGTCTTGCTTTAACTTGGTCTTAACCATCCAGCAGAAAAGTATAAAAATGAAGTATAGAAAGTAAAGCCTTATTAATATGCTGAGCTAGAAAAGGCTCTAGTCAACAACTTCTGACATTGCCAGTCTTATGAAAAACCCACTACTATTATGGACTACTGGACTATTTTGGAATATTTTGCCGAATTCATGCGCCTACAATATTTACATGGCAATAGAATATCCATCACTGACAAAATGAAACAAAAAAGGGGATAGAAATGAAGGTCCATTTTGTATCTGTTCATACAAAATAGCTGGAATACATATACAGCTACTTCCTCTTAATTCAGTGAGAAGAAAGATTTGTTCTAGTGGTGTTTGGACAGGATACAATGTCTACATCTCGTACTATGAATAGCTACTACGAAGACAACAATATGCAATGTATTAATTGTAACTGTCCTACTAACCTGTTTTGAAACTGCCTCATTGCCATTTGTTTCTCAATAAAATTAATAATAAACAAATTCTGAGCTCCTACTCAGGCATCAAAGCTAAGAGAAGCATGGGCCTCCTGTTTGTGGGCTGAGGCCGAGGGGCTGACATCTTCTGCATCATCAAATGACTGCCACAGCCAGGTGGCCGACCTCCTTATTTAAGGCAAATTTGATTCGGTATCATTCTGGACAGTAGTGCTCAGGACAGCTAGAGAATCTGTCTTACTCTAAGCGCTAGCGGCCAATCGAGCGTTTTCGCCATGCTTCTCGCTGCCTGCCTCTGTGTAACTGCCAAGCTGTGGCTGGAGCTTATTTCTCTGAGCATCTCACCAGGGGCGTGGGAGGACAGGGGGCTTGGGAGCTGTGCTCCAAATTCCCACTTAGAAATGCCAAGCCCAGGCATTCCCTCTGCAACCATTATTCAAACACAAACTATGTTGTCCCCCGTGAAATGACACACATGGGACAAGGGACAATGACCACCTAGGAATGCTGACGCAGCTCTGAGGGCCGTGCGCAAGAAGCCGCTCCACTGGCGGTGCAGGCTGCTGCCAGTGGCACCTGTGCCCAGGCCCCCCATGCTGCCAGGGTCAGCAGGTCACAGGGGAGCTGGCAGCCTCCGCATCCAGCCATGCGCTCTACTGAGATATGATCTGAGCAGAAGCCCAGAGCCAGGCCAGGTGCCAGCTCCAGAGCCCTCATCTCTGGGCACCATGCAGGTAAGGCACAGTGGAAGCATCTCTGGGATCTCAGGTCCCGATGCCATTGCTGGCCAGGCTTGCCAGGAGGCCAGTTGGGCCCAGGCACTGGCTGCTTCAAGGGGAGGAGTTCATGGTTTCTGCTCATGGTTACTGGTATCAAGAGACGGGTGGGGTGGCAGAGGGCAGGAAACAGAGCTCATCCCAGCTAGACAAGATAAGGGAGGAGGTAGAGCTGGGGACAAGAATGCCACCCTCCAGGGAACACTCCTGGGACTACCTCAGCCAGAGCCACCTTCTAGCAGTAGCCCTAATCCCTGGAGGGGCACAGCACCCCAGGATCCAGCCAGCTTCCAGGTACTGGGGTCTGTGGGGAGGTCCCATACCTAAAACACAACAGCTGGTGCAGACCAGCTGAAGCAGCTCCAATGTATAGTATGGTATGGTATAAAATTGTACATTGCATGGTGTTCTTGGTTAGGCACGGGCTTGTCACTTATCCCCTGATCACCCTAATATTGGAGCGGCTTCATTTGTTCCCTGGCATTGTGCTAGCCAAGGGGTTGCATGCAGCATGCAGCCTTGTCTGCGTGAAGGCAGACACAGCTAGCGTGAGCCAGGGTTCTTTGCTGGATCCTCACCTCCTCCGTCTTCCCAGTCACCTCAGGGTGCAAGCTTCCAAACTCTGCAGCTCTTTCCAAGGGACAAAAGTAGAAAAATAAGGCTGGCGAGATAGCTCAGCGAACTAAGCACCTGCGTAGGCAAGTGCAGGGACAGGCTTTAATCCCCAGCATCACAGGCTGCACTGGCCCCGCCCCTGGACACGCTGAGCCAGACCGAGTCTGGGTGAGGTGGCGCACGCCTGTAATCCCAGCTCTGGGAGACTTGAAAACAGGAGGATCACTACGAGGCCAACCTGCATAGTGAGATCCTGTTCCAAACACATTAAAAAGTAAAAAAGAAAGAAAGACAGTGCACCAGGGTCACGGTCCCCCACATCTTGCCAGTTTGTAAACCTGACTGTGCCCAGCATTGCACTGACATTTTGCTGTAGGCTTCTGCTGCTTCTGCGTCTTTTCATTTTAGGTTTTGTAGAGAAAGGTGAGGTCCTACAGGGAAACCGGTTAACCTGGGCCTCTTCCTCCAGCAGGAAGCAGCAGCTGGTGTGTTAGAGAATAACTGGTGTGGGCACCATCTACCCTCTTTCCTGGAGAAAGGAAGGAGGAAGGCGAGGCGGTAGGGGAGGGAGGAAGGGAGACAGACAGACAGACAGACAGACAGAGACAGAGATAAAAAGGAAGGAAGACAGGGAGGGAGGGGGTGGAGAAAGAAAAGAAGGAAGGGGCGGCGAGGACTGGAGGTGACAGCTGCAGCCCATGAAGCACAGCTTGCTGTGGTAGCCTCACTTTCTTTGGCCCAGAGCATGGACAGAGCGTGGGTGGACCCCACACGGTGGCTGCACAGCCCTGCACTGCAGTGTGTGGAGCTCAGCTCATCGGTGCCAGCACCACATGTTTCCTTGGAAGCCAGAGCAGTGTCCAGCACCATCCTCCATGGCCATGAGCAGTGTGGGACCCAGGCTCTCCGTTGGTCCTGTGGCAGTGCCTCGGTCCTGCCTCAGAGGGCATCTGTGAGCAGCAACTGGGAGAGCATTAGCTCAGGGCCTGAGGGCTGTTGGCATCCTGCACCAGTACATGCTCCTGGGTCCCTGTCCTGTGCTCCCAAGGGTTCATGGTGCCTGGCACACAGGCGCCTTTCTCAAAGATGCCTACGTATTAAAAAGTCTGCTCTTGCATTGTAGCTTATTTCCCATTTCTCTTTGATTTGCCCAGTGTAAGGGTTTTCAGAGGGATCTTTGCTTTGTGCTTTAATTAACAGCATAAACTGGGACAAGGCCTCTCACTGCTTTTGTAGCTCAAGGCCAGAGTTCTGCACTGCTCCTGATTGAAAGGTGGGGACGAACAGGGAGAGAGGCACAGGCGGGTTGGAAAATGCTCACAGAGCAATGTGTGAGCCCCAATCAGCATGGCAACCCTGTATGAGGAGGTTCCGAGTTCCTCCTCCCAGCAGTGACCTGAGTTCCCTGGGAGCTGACTCAGACGTGTGCTTCCTGTCCCCACAGGGCTAAGGTGCAGAAAGGCGTCAGCATCGCTGGGGTGAGGGCCAGCAGCCCCTCCATGTGGGACGTCAAGGAGAGCTCGGAGTCCTCGGGGAAGTATGCACCTGCTGTCATTGTGTGTCACAGGAAGCCTGCTGCCTCCGCCAACGGGTGAGTGCCCTGGGTGGAGCTCGCACAGATCGGCAGCAGTGGCAGCTTCATTGCCCTGGCTGTGTTTCCATCATGGTTTGCATGTGGGGTGCGTCCTCTCTGTCTGCAGTGGCTGCAGCGGAGATGGATGGCAGCCCTGACTCGGGGGTCAGGGTTCATCATTCACGCAAGCCCTGCCTCCAGCCACAGCACAGCCAGGCCTCCTGGGCATCGATGCTGGTGGATTGTGTCTAAAAATGACGTTCTGCTTCAGCATGGCCTTGTTTCCACTTGTGTGTCTGGGTGAACTGGGAAGTCTGGGTATCACGCGTTTTGCAAGTGTTAGAATAAGCTGCGCAGCCCTCAGCGCCTGCGGGCGGGTGTGGGCAGGGCAGCGTGCTCCGGCAGGGTGCTTTCCGAGGGAGCACTGAGCTACCAGCCGTGGAATTGCAGGGACTGTGGCTCACTCCAGGGACAAATTAAAAGCTGAATCTGTCTCTGATATCCCCCAAATTGGAGACGGTGGATTCACAGCTGGGCGAAGAGACTTAGAAACTCAGCTATTCTTGATTTATTCCACTTTCCCAGAAGCTCATTTGTGGCTCAGGAGAGTCTTATCTGCTCACATGTTTTGTCACTCTTAGGCTTGTGTTTGCTCTTTATATTACTGAGAATTTGAACAGTAATGGAAGGATGAATCTACGCGTGTAGCACATTACTTGAGAGTGCGGTCTTCAGCCTCACAGCCCAGGTTTGGGAAAGTATTTTGATTTTCCATTATTTAATAAACACAGAGGTAATGAATCTCCGTTGATAGCTATTACTTTTCTTCTTGGTTCATTATCAAGGAGCATTTGAAACCAATTCAGGGATGATTTGATTTGAGTTCCCCTCTGCACCCCACACTCAGCACCAGCACGTGAGCGTTTGGGTCCTGGGCAGAGCTGGTCTGCGCCGTTCTCCTGAGGCTGTGCTTTGATGAGTTCTGTATCTCAATGACTCGCTCATAGAATAGCTGAGAGGGAAGGAGGAGGTGTGTATTTGCATTCTCCCCACAATGTTGATGGTGAGATGGGGAGACCCCAATGATCTCACAGGAATGGACTGACCCAACCAGACATGTTCCAGATATGCCATGTGGGACATAAGGTGCCATC